>VWPW01018652.1:649999-792516 GCA_013389825.1 Crypturellus undulatus
TAAACAGCTTTCTCGATTTATTGTTTTATTGTTTTAAGTTTTTCTTGTTTTTCCCTTTTGCTCATATTAGAAAACAAACTGCTTAAGTAGCTGGACTGAAACTCTTGACACAAAATGGGCTGGTTGCTTCTTTTTGAGTCTAACATCCTTGCCCCTGGAGGAAGCAAGGCTGCTTGTGGACTTGGATTCAGCAGTAACTGAGAGGCCTGAGGGGACAGTACTTCTGCGTGTTTTCCTGCTACCGGGGAGAAGCAGCAGTGCACCAAGGCCCCACGCATCCCGTACTGCAGCATGAACCAGAATAACCATGGTGAGTGCAGAGCAGAATGGACCCCTCAGAACTAGCCAGACACGCACGTTGCATAAGCAGCAAAGACTAGAATGAGGGGGAAAAAAAAGTCTTACCTGTACCTCAGACCTAATCTGTTAGGAAATACATTCCAGAACAGATCAAACCAAAGAATAAACTGTTGATCGTCTTGATCACTGTTGGAAGAGTTTCCATTTCGCAGAGCACCTCCTAGAGCCCTACACAGTGTGCAGGGTGTAGCTGACTGTCTCTGGGACAGATCCATCCTTGCTGGCCACGGTGGCAGGGGAGGAGGGTGCCAGGAGGATTCTGGCTGATCAAAGGTGACTTTCCCTGCCCTGGAACTCCATTAACAATTTTGTACCACATTAAAACTGCATTGAACAGAAACTGTCAAGTTATATGTTCACAGCAATGCCTACATGTTTTATGGGGTTGAGCATTTTGAGAAAATTCCTTCTTTTTCTCCTTCATTTGTTACAGGTTAAGGCCACAGCATTACTGCTCCATTTAGATAGAAATAAAATACACAAAACCAAGTGGGAATTGGTCAAATGGGACCAATTCTTCACCTGGGAAATACATTTCTTATAAAGCCATAGGCAGTTTGCAGCATCTGTCTTAGCCCTCTGAGCTAGGGTGAATTTCGTACACTTTTACAGAGCAACAAACAGGAAACGACTTAAGAAAACACCTTAGTCAGTAGAAATGAAAATAAAGTCTCTATACAGGCCCACCAAATAGCCTAAAAGGCAATCAGAAATCAAACTGTTTACCAGGCACACCATGCCAAGCGTAGGAGCAACCCCAGTGCAGAGTATAATAAACAAATTTCTCTCGTGCTGCCAATTATACATATGTTTTCTCTATCTACTCTGTACATAATCTGTAACCCAACCACACTCCCAGGGAAGACAACAGGAGAATTTCAGTCCTTCAGTACTGAGCTCGGTGTTCACTCATCCACCTCCCTAAGGAAAAGAAAAGTTACATGTCAGGAATGAGTCCAGTAATAAACTTCCAGCACAGCAGCAATGCCAGCAACATTCTGGTAATGGCAGCATTAATGCTGAAAGTTTACATTTTCAAAAGAGGAAACATTTACAGACACAATCTGGATATTTTAACTGTCACAAGCCTCAGTGATCTGATACTGCCTAGCCTTGTGGCCAAAGCATTCAATCCCTGGTGTCTACTGGTCACCCTAATCTAAGTATTTCTCTAATAAACTTAATACTTAATCCAAAAAAAATTAAAGAAGAAAAGGACCATATCATTATTAACAAATAAGATAGAAACCAGGAAAAAACAGTGACTTATTTTCCTAAAAATAGATTTTGAAAGTATTTTCTATTCTATGATATGACCACAAGACAGCACAAAACAAGAAATGTTTCTTAAAATTCAAATTCATTGTACTCATCATAAATCCCCACAAGCAGAGAATAACTTCAATACAGCTGCTGGGTCAATTATTTCTCTTACCTACCGAAAACAAAGCAAAACAAAAAAAAAAGCCCAAAAGCTTCTACAAGGGAAGGAGGGAAGGACACAAAGAAAAGACAAAACATCTACTATATATATGAGTATTCAAAAGCAGGTTTGTCCCAGAAATATAAATAAGGGACACTGGAAAAAATATTAAATAATAAAGCCTTCCATGCAACTCTAAGGCAAATTAGATGAAGGACACCAGTGTATACAATTCATTACACAGACTATGGTAATGCTTGGCTAAAACCAGTGCTGAGTTCCTCACTTTAACGAGCACAGCCTTCACACACAAATTAAAAATAAACAAATAAAAAAGATACGAGTATGACTTCAGTTATTGGCAGTCAATCAAACTGCAATTTGTCCCATGAATTCTGAAGCCACTTCCTTATAACACATCGGGAACTCAGGCTTATTGAACTGATCTGAATAAAGCCTGATTTTTTTTCTGGCTACAGCAATTGGTTGTTCCTATCAAAACATTTGGTTTTATGTAAATGACTGCTTAATGGCTAGAGGGAACCATAGCATGATGTTTAAAGTTAAATCATGCTCACTTAACTTGGTAGTTTCAATGCATCATCACTTAATAAAAGTACATTTCTTTAAACTGAAGGTTGTACAAGACAGCAAGTAGTCTGACGCCAGGGTGCAATGTCACTGATGTTAATAGCAAACTTTAATAGTGACAAAGAATAGTCTTAAGTCTTTAACATACATACATTACCATAACTTTAAAAACAGCAGTTTTCATTAATCATACAATGGCATGTTGTTTCATTTGCAGTTAGCTGATTAAAATACAGATATATTTTCCTGAACATCATGGAAATTGCAGGCACTCAGCAGTTCTTTCAAAAGGTTTTATGCTTTTTGTTTTTTTTTTTATTCTAAGCTGAAAATAAGCAAGAAAAATTCCTTTTCTCATCGCTGGATTACATATTTTACACTGCTCATATAGGTACACATGTGAACATATCAATAGACAAAAAAGGTATTAAGTAAAACAATGTACAAATTCAATTTTCATCCAAAACAAGAATAAAGCTCTAGGTAGAGAATGGCTGAGGCAGTGCCCTCCATCCTACTGCAGCAGCCATACATGGATAGATACCTACACTTTTAAATTTTTATTTTCATGAATCCAAACTTTAGAAAGTGCTTGTAATACAGAGAAATCTACACTGAAAACAGAATTCTTTCTTAGGGAATGGGAAAACAGTCTAGGGACCTCAACAGGTTTATCATCCAGATCTGAGTGAATCTCAAATGACTTAGATTCAGTATCTTAGGGATGATACTAATGGGGACTCAGTATCTTAGTCCCCATCAGTATCCCTAGTATTTCAAATCCCTTGAAATCTTCAGTCTGAATAACAAAAAAGAAGTACTCAAGACCCAAAAGGCAATTTCATCTCTAGGTCAATGTCCTCTAAACAAATAATTGCCTGTTATTTTAGAGATAAACTATATATTTAGCTCAAACTAAACATGTAATTTTTTGTCTATTTCCAGAAGGGCTCCAATGTACATCTCTCTAAGCTTTTAATCGTATAAATAGGTAAAAAGTTGGTGGTTATGGTAACTTCCAAAAGTAGATAAGGCAAGCAGAGATTACCAACTTGTAGTACAATGACCATTTCTTTGCTTATGTTTTTGAAATCTATACAAAGGATAAGTAAGGAGCTATCAGATACTTTTGCCATCAGCAAAAATGAGGCTGAAGCAGAGGAGGATTTCTGCATGTATGTGCAACTGTTTAATACTGCGTATTCAGAAAAGATATGGTGAGTGGTTACAATGAGATTTGGGAAAAGAAAGAAAGGGCACAGAGGCTGAGTTTTTTTTTTAAGCTTGAAACACACTGTTTTTCATTCTCTTTATAGAAGAATTTCTACTATAATAAAGTACTACTCTTCATTAATACCACATATTGTCAAAGCTTTTTCTCTCAGATTTTTTATCCAGGAAGAATGTTGGTGCCCTTGGTACTCAGTGTTATTTTTCTGACTAGTATTATTTACCGTCATTATTTAGTGAATAATTGTACACATGCTGAACACGCATACATACATGCAACACTTTGCTATTTATTGAATCACTGTTGCCATTTCCATAGGTCAATTGTTAAAGTATTATTTTCCTACAAGACCATGTAGCTAACAATTAATAAATTAATCAATTTACCAATGTACTTCTTATGCTGAGTCCTTCAAATTTTCTGTTGTGTACTTTATAATCCCTACAGAGATTTCACAGACTTTTGAGAGCCTGCTTGGTGAAAAAAAAATTAGCACCACCAATTGTATAATATAAATTGTACAATTTACCAATACAATTTTCAGTTAGACTGAAGGCACACTCTATTTTGAAAGAGATGAAAATTTTCCCCCTTTTCAAAGTTCTTTTGCCCTGTGAGGCACTTGGATAGTCACAAATTGTTGTAAGCAAAAAAATACCCTCCTCCGTAAAGGTAACAATCTGCAAATGTGCTCAGAATACGTCATGTTGGCTAGCTAAAGTACTGTCTCACTACCCAAAGCTGCTCCCAGGCTTCTCGATGCATCAGACACCAATGATATTCATACACATTACCCTTGAGCCTGATACTGGAAGTTGTTCACAAACTTTGTGGCTCCCTGCACCTTCTCATCCTGTACTTCCAGACACTTCAGCAAAATCAGTGGGTAGCATTAGTGTTCTGTCTGGTAAGTATTTACCAAAAAAAAAAAAAAAAAACAACAGCAACAGAAAACACAAGCGTTTTATACAACAGAAAGAGATTTGTACCATTATCTATACAGGCAATGGTGATCCATGGAAATAGAAATTTGGAATTTATCATTCATCCATTTTCTACTTTTAACAAATAGAAATGTCATTTGTTCATTATAATTTGAAAAACAGAATGCAGTGTCTGCCCATTATCTCCCTGATAAACTCATTCCGATGAATCAACTGCACAACAGATAACACAAACAGCACACAAAAGATCCAGTGGAAGACCAGGTACTGCATACCTAATTCTGTATGTGGATGTAGCCCTAGGTAGCAAAAGCTACACAGTATAATAACCTTTTACAAAATGGATTATTATTTATAAAGCACCATAAGGAGCCTTGCCCACCAACAGACAGGATTAGTTATTATTCCTCTAATATTCATTGTCTACCACAATAAGCTACACGCTTACAATTTTAATTTATGTACGTATTTCCAAAGAAATTTTTGACAATGGCATTTTGCTGTGAAGTGAATACAGAACCAGGAACCAAAAGCTGTTCAGGCCTAACCTTGCCACCCACAACAGGCTCTTCTGCAGCTTTGCACAACCCTGTTCCTCCCTTTGCAAAATGGAGATGTAGCCACCTGCTTGCTTACCTAGGGAACTGGAAAACTCTTCAGCCTTCAGAACAGAGAGCCAAGTCTGGCAAATTCCTAATGTATTTGGCAAATGAGTACAACTTGGTGCACGTCAGTCCCAGTGCCTGTTTGGCACCTCTCCGTTTGCTCTGTGTGGTCCTCAGGGTAAGTCTAAGTGGCAGCTTGACCTCTAAGCCTGTAGATAGCTATGGCTACTAAGTTAGAATGGCAGAAGTTGTCCCACTGACTTCCGCAGCATGAATCAGATGCCGAGAGGTAAGGGAGTAAGCAAATGTTGCAGTGTGGGGGCCACATTTGGTGAAGGGCCAATTTTGCCGTTTGAAAATGTATAAATAAAAATCATGCCTAATTTGCTTCCACTACTAATGCTTTATATACTATATAATTGGAAGCAAATTGGATGTCTTATTTTAAATTGTTTACATACAAATCTTATTTTCTTAAAGAGTAGAAATCAACAGCCATTTCCCTTTTGAGAAATCTGATGCTGTTGTCACATATTACAAAGGCAGAGCATAAGCGTTTTTTTTTTTTAATTATCTCACTACGTAGTGAAGTGAAAAATTCACCCTAGCCAGCTGGTAGTAACCCTACCCAACTGAAAACAAATTAAAAAGTATTTTGGTTTGGAGAGCACCAGTAAAAGGAAAAGTAATTTCAAAGGCATTAGGAACCAGTTCAATTTCATATTTGATGTGTAAGAAGTCCAAGATGTCCAAGAAGTTGTCCCATCCATTTTAAAGATGCTGCTGGTATTCTTTATATGAATTCCACAAAGCTGACTCTTCATCATGCACCTGCACGTGTCCTCTCTAAGCTCAATTACATAACCTCATGACTCATGTGACTTCTTTCTTGGAGTCAATGTAACCACCACTTCTATCATAAGGAAGGGAAGATCCCCCCCAAGACTGTGTCTCAAGGACGTCCTTTGAAGACTGTCCTCCTCTCTCTTCCCTGACTTCTGGAGCAAGTTCCCTCATCTTGACAGGACAGCAAGTCTCTAGAGTTTGTTCCACCCTATGATGACTGAAGCTTGTCAAGGTGACACAATTCTATAAATCCTCACCTGTTCTCTACAGCAGACATTGGATTACGTTGAAATTACTTGCAAAGATACAAATTACCTAATTCGCAGCCAAATGTGAAGTTACACGAAATTTAGCAACTGTGAAATAGTTGCTCCTCTCCAGCCATGTCATGGTTTTCTTCCATTTGGAGGATTCACAGCAGTGAGGAAATTTTGATACTGTCTGGGCTTTGCTAAACTCCATTGGGTCCCATCCTTAACAATGGAGCTATTAAGAATTTAATCAGTCTGACCTATTCTGCTCCCTCAGAGAGCAGTGGTGTAAACACTAATGACTGTGGTACTCCAAGCAGGAGGTAACACCAGCTATGCTGTTTGGTGGAGGAAGCTGAAGTCAGACTGCCCAAGGAAAACTCCTCAAGTAAGAAGCACTTAGTTCAGGTTCTTTTACAAACCCTTCCCATGCAGTTCTGGAACCAAGTAATTCCAACATTGCTGTTTTCTAAGAACACCAGATCCTTAATGGAAAAACTGCTGCTAGCTATGCGTTCATTAGAATTGGAAATAGAGAGTCACTCTTCTAGCCCGGAGCCAGAAGGTGGGCTATCTTGGAGGCAGGGTTGATAGCTTTTGAATACCAGATGAAGTCTATAGATACAAGACTGGTGTCAAATGACAAGAGCCTTAAGCAGATGGATGACAGTGTGTGTGCACTATAGGCTGTTGTTAATTTACCAGCTCAAGATAATGCTTCTTTAAAATTAAAAATGAGTCATTGAAAAACAGCCCAAGAGGCCACTGCCTGCAGATTTTAGGCCTCCTGGCAGGCCTGCGTTGCGGGGGTATGTTTTTTTTAGAGCTATGAAAATTAAAATTACATGTTAGAAAAAGGAAATGTAATTGTTTCTCTTACCAGCTATTCCTAGACTGGATTTTTAATTCCCAAGTACATTGCTTGTAAAATGGAATAAAACACCCTTAGTAACTCATAGACAAGCTATAGATTAGCTAGAGCAAAGATGTGCTATAGTGATGATTTGTAAAGTGGTGAGATGTTTGTAATTATGCTTTGACCATTTTAGAATGGCCATTTACAAGGTCTTTCCCTTTCACAGTTGCCTTTGATGCTTTCATTGCCTTTTTGGGGAAGTAGCACTTTTCCTCTGCATTGACCTGAGGCTGAAACCTTTCTGTCATGTCTCTTCCAAGCATTGCAATGTATTTCCAAGTCATGACTTACACATGGCCATCTCACTGCTGCCTTGCTCCACATAGATCGTCAGACACCAGATTCAACACAAAATTTCTGAGAGAGAAAGAATCCAGTTGGATAAAAAAAGTTGAAAAATAAATAAATAAATAAAAGAAACCCCGTAGGGCAAGAGTGTGTAAGTTTATCACTTCTCCAGCTAGTCTCTGAGGGCTCCCCTCTGCTATGCTAAGACTGACCGTGGCACTAACTATCACTCAAGTTTAAGAGAACAGTGAAGGATTCGTAAAATCTCACATAATCTGCTAACCAGAAAGGCTGGACTCTCGCTTCCTATATAGCCAAAATTGACCTTGTCCACAAGACATTCAATCTGGGCACGGCAACCACTTAACTCAGTGACTTAGAACCAGAATCTGACAGGCCTGAAAAAACAGGCAATAGGGAAGCCAACCCTAAACTATGATTTATTATCATTGATCAAAGGTAGAAATAACAATGTTTAATATTTTTACAGTATTTTTTTCACCCCTACAGATGTTCATGTGCCTTGAATATCGTTATCCCCATTAACACTTGTTCAAAAACACTATCTCTATGAGAATAGCTTTAAGGAACATCAGTTAGTGACAAGGTCTAAAGTAGAGCCCAGCTCTTGTCATGCCCAGCCCTGCGCTCTTGGAACATACAGTTCACATCAATTTTGAAATCTGTGACTCCATGGAGCTCATGTAGAGAACCTACTACTTTTTCCTAACACGCTCTGCACTGATTCACCACCACAGACTTCAGCAGATTTACTGATGATTTACATGCATGTGCATGAGGGCAGAATTAAACATGGGATATTTAGAGAGACTTTTTTCAAAACTTTGAAAGAAAGGAGAGGAAAGAATGGGGGAAGAATATGCATATAGTGAATTAGTTAAGCTGCATAATACACTGCAATCAAGGTATGTATAAATAAGTACAGTGCACTGCCCATGGAGTGTTACACTGGCTCCTCTCAGACATGACAGTGACAGAGTCCTCTGTGTGCCAAGAGGTATTTTTCAGCCTTAAAATACTTCAGAACAAAAGTCTCAGCCGTGGCTGCTTCAGTCAGAAACATGTCCAGACACTTCAGCGCAGCAGCAGTTACGTGAAAGCACTTTTTGTTTTCACTTGAAGGTGAACGGCTGACTTTACAAAAAAAGTTTCCCTGTGATTTTTTAGTCCTATACACCACCACCTGTCTCATCAGCAGGACCACTCTAAAGGGATGGGCCTCAAGGCACCTCAGTCCCAAGATTCTCCATGCCTCATTCTTCATCCACGCTGCTAGTAATGTACCATCACTGGCACAGTTACACCTGAACACTCTGGTGCTGCCAAACACCTGGCTTGATTTTCCACTGTCCAAATGAAAAATAAGCATAATCTGCTTTTTGAGGATACAGCAAATGAGGGAGTTCATGACAAATTGTGTTGGTTTATGCAGAATAGTGATAATAAGATACAAATGAGAATTTTTTGCTTAATGAATAATACTAATCACGTTTCAACAAATGCTGTGCCCTTCTAATTAGACAGAATGCATAAAATCAGCTTAATTTATTTGTGACTAGTTATACATAGTTTAAATATTTACTAGAGATTTACTCTAACGTTTGAAATGATTTTAAACAGTTCTTGCAGTAAAAGCAGACCTAGTAATGTAAAGCAGGTTACAATTCTAACTTCTGCCCTCCCTTTCATTATGCAGCATATGATGTATACCCTTGGTTTTCAAGATGCAAGAGAAAGGATATTATTGATTTACATGCTAATTCTCCAACTGTTACTAATTTTCTTGATTCCTGCTTCCAAAGTTGCACTTCCAACATTCATCACTGTAGTACACTAGAGGGGCTGAGCATCTTTTTCAATAAATTACAGGAACTATGACTAATTATAGTGATATTAACTATGCAAAGTAATGTGTAACTTAAAATGGATACGTTTATCATTTCAAATTATGCTTTTGACTCTTGATGGCCTAATACATGACTGCTTTTTTTTTTTAATACAGATTATGAACTCTGCTATATTTTCTAAAAAAAATCTGTTTCACGGAGGTAGACAGACCTCGCGAATTTGATGAATGGAAATAAATCATTTACTTCCCATACAACGCATAGCAAGTAGAGGAAAAGATTAATAGAAGGGCATGTAGGGCAAAATCCTGATTGTTTTAGCAAAATTAACAGGATTCAGCTTGAACCTTGCCATTAGCATGTCTTCAGCTCACACTATTTGGCCCATGTATTCTTCCTAACCTTACAGTGCTAACATAGCAAGTTTCTGGGCTAAAGATACCAGCACTGCCCAACAAACATATCAAGTGTAACTGGCTTTCAACAGAATGCTGAGTATGTTGCAAAGCTCCTAATGGACACTGCTGCTTCATGCAAACTTTCCACAGCAGACATTCCCTCCCCTCGGGAATGCTGGCACAAACCACTCACAAAAGCACCAGTCTGGGCAACAAGCTGGCACATCCCCCCTGCCATACTGGACTGTGACCATGACAAAACACATGCTCCAGTCAAGCCAAAATTGCACAGGACACGAGCCGTGCAGCCAACCCCGGCCTGATCTGGCAACACCTCCGTGCACTGCACCGGCAGATCCCTCTTCAGGCACAGAAGGGTCACATTTTCCTTGTTTAGCCTTTTGTTACTAATGTGGAAACAGAAGTTCTTCCTGTTGCCCTTGCCATCCCTTTCAAATATCTCTTCAGTTGAACTTTAGTTTTCCCACCAACATCCTTACGTGACTGGGCAATGTTTCTGAAATCCTGCGTAGCCTGCGATGCTTCCAGCTCCTGCACGCTGCCTTTTCACTCCCGAGGTGCCACTATTTCCCTGCTTAGTCAAACCTAGAGAGATTGATAGACCCAATTCATGTACTTGATTTCCTAAGTACTGCGACCACTCTTGCGCTTGGAGAATACTGCCCGTAAAGACCTGCCATCTTCCCTGAGCTTCTTTTATCCCTCAGAGCTGCCTCCCATGGGACCTAATTAGCAGTCCCCTGAATCAGTCAAAGTTTGCTCTCCTGAAGTCGGTACTCTGCCAGGCTCCTTCATCATTGCCCTCATTCCATCACTGCCCCATGAACTCCACTATTTCATGGTCACTACAGCCAAAGTTCCCACTGATTACCTCAGTAAGGTTAGGCCTCAACCAATTCTTCCTTGCTAGTGAATCACAAATACCGTTGTAAGTCAGTTGGCCCATCCAGTATCTGAATCAATAAGTTATCCCTGACACATCCAGAAATTCTTTTGACTGATTTTTGTCCTGCCATGTTGCCTTTTCAGTAGATGTCAGTTCCTCCAAAAATAAAGTGCTTTTTTCCCCCATTAAAAAAAAAACCAATATTACAACTTGACAACACTGAAGTGAATCTTTTGCATATATTAACGATTGCACATTATGGCAGGCTAGACACATCCAGTGTTACTCTTCTACTCATTGGACAACAGGCAATGAGTAACCTTCTGATT
This sequence comes from Crypturellus undulatus, assembly GCA_013389825.1. Classification (NCBI taxonomy): domain Eukaryota; kingdom Metazoa; phylum Chordata; class Aves; order Tinamiformes; family Tinamidae; genus Crypturellus; species Crypturellus undulatus. The sequence continues at coordinate 660,957 of VWPW01018652.1, forward strand.
AAAATCAAAAATCAAAACCTTTAGAGCTGCACTGCAGAGTAAATCAGAGCACAACATCACCCAATTGACAACAAACAAGACGGTAAGTATCACCAAGGAACCTAAGCATAAGCACACAGAAAACCTAAAAGTCTGATACATTAATTTTGCAGCAAAGTTAGGAAAGTCTTGTGGCAGAGAAAGCACATCTCTAGCACATCTAACTTCTTGTTAATGTTTCTAGGCTTCGAGTTCTTTTTCTCATGTTTGCTGTACTGGGCCTGCTGACTCTCATTTTTTGTGACACTGCAGTTTTATTGTCATCTGCACAAAGAGTGCCTCTTCTGATCAGTGGAAAATGAAGATTTAAGTGCCGACCTGGATGTCACCAATAGCATTAAAATATAAATCAACCCTTTTTAATGGCTTTCTCTTGTGGCTGCGCATGTTTGTTGCTTGCCTGGGCTCGCTACATGCTATGACCAATTATTAATGATAATTTTGGCTCTTAGAAACTATATTGGTGACAAAGAAGGAAGTTAGTCTTCCTTTCTTTCACAGAAGGAAATGAAATGCTCTTCACAGAGGCCTTTAAGGAAGGTCCTTCCCCTTGAACACTCACAGGCTACTTCCTTCCCCTCAGGACTGCATACTGCATCCCTGTTACCACTGCATTAGCATCCTTTCCTGCTTCACCCAACCCTGCCCCTGGTCACGCCGCAGGACAGAACTGCTATTCAGGCTCCTCTTGCTCCTGTGGGCACTGCTAGACCCAGCAGAGCTTATGATGTCTACTCTGGTTACAGACTTTTCTCTCTTTCCCTGTCCCTATTCTCTAGCATACTGCATAGTCTCAAGACCTAGCCTTGTTTTACCCATCTGTCTTCTAGATAGCTTACAGAAGCTCTCTCTGCATAGTCTATACTTTTCAGTCAGTCCCTAGATGCTGAAAACTTGCCTAAAAGAAGAGCAAGAGAATCTGCAAAGCTGAGCTTTGAGATAGATACCTTTTCTGCACTAAACTCCTCTCTTGCAACTCCAAATAGAGCCCAGAGTAGAATCATTGAATAATTTGGTTTGGAAGTGGCCCCAGAGGATCATCTGGTCAGTCAAGTTCTGAATATTTGCAAGGATGGAGAGTTCATAACCTCTCAAGGTAACCTGTTTCACAGCATGAACATGTAAATAAACAAACAAAAAGTAAACACTTTTTTTCTAATCAGAATTCTTCTTTTGCGACTTCTGTTTGTTGTGTCTCAACATGTCAGTTCTTGCCTCTAAGAGTTCTGTCTTTTCTAGAGTCCCCCATTAGGTAGTTGAAGATGGCAGCAGGATCTCCCCTTGGACTTCTTAAGGATGAACAAACCCAGCTCCTAGCCTCTCCTCATATGTTCCCGAATATTTCACATATAGTAGTTCTGCTTACAACACAATATGATGCCGGGAATCTCTGGTAGAAAACAATTTGTAAGACTATTTAAAATCATGAGTAAAAATCACTAGCATCATTTACAATTTTGAAACAAAGTTTACAGCTGCCCTAGTTACATTCTTATCAATCTCTTCTGGACAAGTATTCTCAAGTCCTTTACCTCATCTAATGTTTTCTAATTCTCCTCTCAAGAAAATTTACTCTCAGGAAGTCATTGAGAGTTCACAATCTAATTAAATGAAAACGCTGTGTGATAAAATTCATCACAGATGCATCAACCACTCATTTTAAGCAGGGCTCAGAGATTCTCAGATTTGAAAATTCCTGATCAGATCCTATGCTGATTTAGAAACTCTTCATACAGTGTTTTCAAAACAAATAAAAAGAAGTTTCTTCCCTTGTAATGAATCTGGAACCCAGTACAGTGGATTACCATTACTCCTTATAACAAAAGCAAACCAACAGGAAAAAATAGAGAATTTGTCTACAGCTCAAAGCATTTCATATGGCTGAAACTATGTATGCACTTTGCTTGGGAATGTGCTTTACTTGGGCTCTACTTCTATTTTGCAAGAAATTGGTAATAATTTGAAATCATACAATCATAGAATCATAGAATGCCTAAGGTTGGAAGGGACCTCTAGAGGTCATCTAGTCCAACCCCCCTGCACACACAGGGCCACCTAGAGCACGTGGCACAGGGCTGCATCCAAGCGGGTCTTGAAGATCTCCAGAGAAGGAGACTCCACAACCTCTCTGGGCAGCCGGTTCCAGTGCTCTGTCACCCTCACTGTCAAGAAGTTCTTCCTTAAGTTCCCGTGGAACTTTTTATGCTTCAGTTTGTGGCCATTTCCTCTTGTTCTGTCAGTGACCACCACTGAAAAGAGGCCGGCCCCATCCTCCTCATCGCCTCCCTTGAGGCACTTAGAATCATAGAATCATAGAATCATAGAATGCCTAAGGTTGGAAGGGACCTCTAGAGGTCATCTAGTCCAACCCCCCTGCACACGCAGGGCCACCTAGAGCACGTGGCACAGGGCTGCATCCAAGCGGGTCTTGAAGATCTTACAGATCTTACAGACACTGATCAGGTCCCCTCTCAGCCTTCTCTTCTCCAGGCTGAACGAGCCCAGCTCCCTCAGCCTCTCCTCATAGGGCAGATGTTCCAGGCCCCTGATCATCCTCGTGGCTCTGCGCTGGACTCTCTCCAGCAGCTCCACATCCCTCTTGTACTGTGGGGCCCAGAACTGGACACAGTAATGTATAAGAATGGAACAATTACTAAATGTAAAATTCCACACCACTATGAAATTGTCTTCCTTGTTGAAAGTTGTATCTCTACATTGTATTTTTTGCTTCTAATATATTTCCACAAAAGGAATTTCAGCCTTGGAGATCAGAATACTTTTAATAAGATAGAGGGAGAAGAATGGCTCCAGAAAGCATCTTTTGTAAATGCATTACTACTAAGAATAACTGAAAAACACTTGACAGGTTTGTTATCAGAAAACATCTACCAAGAGGTATATAGAGAAATGAGAACATTTTAAAACCTAGCCATCTTATTTTTATTTCCTTGCAAAGCACAGGAAAAGAACAGAGTCCACATCTAAAATCCCAATGCACTCTGCAATCTTCCCAAAACACTTTAGATAGATTTTCCCTCCTGCTACTGTATCTTATAGGGCACACTTCCCTTTGCAAGTATCACTGAGCATTTACCCATCATGAACTACTGGATTCTACATAGTACTTGGTAGAAATTTTTTCATCAAATAGGGATATTTTCAAATCATAATCCATGATGAAACCTAAGTTTTTAGATTCTCCACGAAAATCAGTAGGAAGCAGTCTGTCGGGTCTTCCCTGAAAGCCCTATTTACGTGAGGTACAAAGGCACCGAATCCACGACTGTTTCTCTCTCTAAGCTCCCTATTACTCCACTCAGGGGATTGCTAAGGAGTTTGGAAACTTGGAAACTGATGGTACAATAGAATCTCAAGAACAAGATAGTGGGAGACCCAGAAATTTTCTTGACAGCAAACCATCTTCTCAAATCAATCTGATTTCAACAAACTGTGAAAGGCAAATAAATATTTTTTTGAGCAGCTGCAATTATCAGTTGGTTTTCCTTAACCAAATGCTGATCCTTACACACGTTTGTTATGATACCAACTGAAACTCTATCACCCAATACAAGTATATGGCTTCTGCACTGAATGGTGGGAGCATAAATCCCAGCTGACCTAAACTGGCACTTACAGTTGTGTTTTGACTGCATTATGCTTTATTGACTCCTTTAATTCATTGACTAATTAACTTGACTACAATCAATTCCTGTTTCCTTATCTACAGCTTTTGATTCTGGTTCTAAGGTCAGTATGCAGAAAGTCTGATTTCAACTTGCTGATTTAGTGTCAAGATTGCAGAGTATCAGTGGTAACATTTTTCCTGCTTTGTGGCATTTCAGCCCCTGGAAAGTCTGTCCCTTTGCTCCAAGCAAGGGCGAATGAGAGGCTTTCTGCCTACCACAAAAGAAAAGACAAGAACAAAACCAAATCTCATGTATAGTTGTATTATGATTAGGTGAGGGTTCATGAAATGCTGTTTCATGCTGTACCTTATGTCTTTTTAATTTGAATTGTACTTGATTTAGCTGTAAAATGCAACTCTTTGGAGAACCATGTATGGATCTTGTCTGCTTTAGGAGGACTAGAATTCTAAATGTTGTTCCACCAACTTTTTTTTTCCCTACTTATTCTCATTTTGCTGTCATACAGAAGATACAATAAAACAGTAAACATATATACTTGAAAAACAGCTGGAAATCTACTGCCTGCTCACCTTTCTATTGTACATCAATTTTGTTCTAAATGAGACCATGAATCTCATAAAAGTCAGACAAGCTGCCATTGTGGAAAGACTGTTTCCTCTTACATTCACCACTACTACCCAAAATTGTGATATTTTCTATTTTTCTAAACTTTCTCATCACTGCAATGCTGAGACTGAACCAAATTTCAGCATTTCTAGGGATACATGAATGCTTAAGAGCTTTGCTTCTCTTTTCCCTTATTGCAAATTCCTGCAGATTGCCCATCCGGCATAACTGATTATTCAAGAAAGCACTAAATGATTTCAAGGGTAGTGATGCACAGCACTTACCAATGCTTTTATTTTAAGCCTTGGAGATACACAAATTGATATCTATGAGTGTTTTCAGGACAATCCGTAATGTCAAAATCTCCCACATTGAAAACAGTGAGGTTTCCCGAAATGAATGAAGAAATGTAGGCATTTAAATTGATCAAGAAAATTAAAACACTCATAACAAGTTATTTCTGTAAAAGAAAAATTCAATAGTTTCACAGAAGAAAAACAAGTTCTTTCTCAGACTTATTTTATTTTACATAAGGTTTAAATGAAACATCAATGACCAACTGAAATATGCTGTTTCCTTCTCCAGAGAGGATTTCTGAGTTTAAATAGGAAGAGCTTAATGCCTTTTACTGAACTGCATTTGGCAATCTAAAGAAAGTAGCCTCTCTTCCCTGATGATTTTTCTCTCTTATAATATTAAAAGAAATTCAATTGCCTGCAAATTCTTTCATTGGCCACTACAGCTTCGAGGTCAGAGATACCGAGTACCAGAACTGTGCCTCAGAGGCCAGGGGATGTACTAGAGGACGGCATCGTCCTACATCTTCCCCATTGATACATTACACTGAAACGCACAGCATCATGTCCTGTACACAGCAAAATCTGCTTCTCATTTTAAAAAAGTCGTTGTAAAAAAGTAGGGAAGCGCTGCTTGAGCAAGGAAATTTCCTCACGCCGAACAGTGGGACACACCGTGCACATGAGGAACGGCCACTGCAGGATGACACTACACAGAGATACAGGGACACAGCCATGTGCTGGGCCCCGCATGGAAGTTTCTGGTGAGAAAATTCTTCCCAAGTCCAAACGTTGTGTTCCTATGACAGGAAGTAAGGGCTTTAGGTACTTTGGTGAATAAACTGATCACACTGATTATTACTCTAACTCTCGTAGAAATTTTCGTGAAAATGTAACACTGCAGGAGGAAAAAGAATGTTTCAATAAGCTGATTAGATTTCTGCTTCTTTGACTCTCTATTTGTGATAAAAATTACAAAGAAGCATCAGAGGCCACGAGTACCCTGGGGCTGTAAGGCGGGAAAGCAGGCACTGCAGGCTCTCCATGACACGCTGTTCCGGCAGGCCGGAGATCCGGGGACGGCCCCGCCAGCCCACGCGCGGAGCCGCCCAAGAGCGCTGCGGGCTGCGCAGGCAGACGGGGCGCCCCTGCCCCGCACGGAGCTTCCCACGCCTCTTCCCGCCACACGCGCCATTTCAACCTGAAATAGTTTAAAACCCTACTGAGCAACACGGAAATGGTGCAGCAGAGTTGCAAGGTATCGAAAGAGCAATAGACTGCCAGGGTAGCCCAGCCTATGGGTTTGCCGTTACCGATCCTGCAACCTGGTAATTCCACCTCTACTAAAACAGCCAGAAAACAAGGGCATAACTTGAAACAATTCATTTTATTTTGCTGAGGTCATTTCAGCTCACTGAAATACTCTTTCAGAGAAGCCTCCATTACTCTTAGCTGTTTGAGGTCTGATCTCCTGTGTCCACTTAAAAACATGGAAGAAAAGTAGGTTCCCTTTGTTCAGAGTACAAACCATGAGTCCATCATTTGAAATTGCTCAAGCAGATAGTGAAACCATTTCCTGAATATCACTGCTTGCCTTCCAGGTTCCTCCTCATGTCCAAAAGGCTATGGTAATTCTGGATCAGTGTTCTTTAATAAAACAGTAACACCAAAAATAAGAGCCTTATGCCTAAGCTAGTAGATAGTAGAATAATATAATATTCTAACACTGTCTCTTGCTGTTGTACAGTTACCTGATAAATGTGGGACTTGCATTCCCTTCTTCTTCCTGAGCATCTATTACATTTAGAAATTTTACAGTTCTCTAATATTTTTGTAATATATTTTCCTGAATCAGCTGATGACATTTAATTGAATGCTTAGGACACAACGTAAAACCATAAATGTTTTTGCTTATTCTGAGGAAAAAATCTGTGCACATAGATTGGTTTTCAAATTAAAAACTATGTTGGTGTATCCAGCATTTTTGCTTCTGCTATACATATTAAAATATAGCTAAATGCCTCTTATGCAATACTGCAGCATAAGTACAAATAACAAGCATTTGTACTTTACAAGCAAACTATATGATTAAGGAGCTATTAATGAAGTGAAACAAAACCACAGTGCTAGAATGTAATAGTCCATGAAATCCTTATGGGGAGAAAGGGAATCTGCAGTGAATAAATATTAACCCAAATGCTATAGAAAACATAAAGCAAACAAAAAAAAATGCATTTTTAAAGCCAAAATTTTGGTAAAAACTGCTGACTACTTAAGGAAAGTCTATTTGCATACCGCAGGGCTCCATCTGCTGTGGAAAATATAAGCTGCAAGAATGATTTAATATTTAATAGAAGTAGTGGCCGTTGTTAATTATAATTTGCACATTTACAAATCAGCACTGATAGCAATACAAATTATGAAATATAAGGGTGTTATGTTGGATACTGGGGAAAATAAGATGACAGACAAAGTTAATGGAGTATCCCTAACAACAGCTCTGTCAGAACATATCAGAGAACTAATCCAGTTACAAAGAGCCTGCAATGGAAAATCTATTTAAAATATTAAAATGCTGTTTGGTAAAAGCTTTTTCATAGTGCATTTTACTTAAACAGTTACTTATTGCTCATGGGTCATTAGCTGTACACCCAGATGCATTCTGCAAACTGCCATTTGAAAGAAGAGTAGAAATTAAATAAGAAATATATTTCTGCAGTATTTTTCTTGAAATCTAGAATCAGCTTACTGTAGACTTTTGATAGAAAAATAGTATCAGCTACTTCCAAGATATGTGCCCTTACTGCTACAAGGATTTGTTAGTTATTTCTCCTACCAAGAGTAGCATATTATGAAGAACTTAACTCTTCTGAAAAATACTGCAGCCCTGGAAGACATTCCAAGTGGATTAAGAGACCAATATGCATGGATAGTCGTTCCGATACCATGGGCCTAGTTTTAGTCAAAGACTTTACAGTATTTAGATTCCAACACTGCTGAAGCTATAAATTGACTCTTATTTAGTAGGAAGACAGAAATTACCATTGATTGTATTCATTAATCTTCTGTTTCACCTCACTTTTCTCATCATCATGTAATATAGATTACAGATAGAAACCATTAATGCACAAATGCTTTAATAGCAACTTTTGCTCACCGAGTCATTTGCACTGCTACTGTGTTCTGGGTTTTAACATCAGTAAGGTGGTACGTAATATAAACCACAAGGCAAGCCTAACACCATTTAATTCAATAGACAGCTTAGCATTTACATGAAAAGATCAACTATAAAATACAAGGCAAAAGCCCATAATATTCCCAGTATATAGATTCTTTCAAGATGCTTAAGCCAACTGTGCTCTTGTAGCACAGTCAAATCATACTCAGTCTTCATAAGAAAACATATTACCTGCCACCTTAAAGTCCTTAAGGACAGCTTAACAATCACATATTATTTTGGAAAATTTGTTCATGTCTGTCTGAACCTGCTAGGGTCAACCATCCTGCCTGATCCATCAGCGATTTGTAAACGTACATGCTCTGCTGGACCAGGTCGAAGCCCCATACTTTGACTGCAGCCTATTTTGTTCTTGGGTGCTGGATTTTCTTATTTTGCATCCACATTCATTTCCATTTAAAAGCCACTCCTCTCTATACTGCTTCCCAATTCCCAGTGATCAGGCCCTAGCAAAGGGCGTTATACAGAGTGTCATACATTAATGAGACAAGAGAAGCCTTTCTCAACCCACTGTGCATTAAAAGATGGGTTGTTCGGTATCTAATCCATACTGGCCTGGAAAACATTTGCACACTCCTCATGTGAAGCTTTCTATCAGTGAGTCTATATAAAACAGCTACTCTGCAAATTATACATACTAGGTTAGATACACTAGCAGAAACCATCCGCGTGAAGGGAAACGCTGCAGGGACACAATAATCCAGTTGTGACACAACTCTGAGCCTACAATATCCTTTTAGTTCCTTTAATTCTTACTGAACATGCTTTGTTATCTAATCAGAAGAGCTCCATTTAGTCTGCATTTTTACCAACCCCAGTAAGTGCATATGTAAATATATAAAGCTAACATCTGTATTACTGGAGTGCTATAAGACCTTTATATATTAAACTGAGTGATATTTATATGTACTTCAGTGGCACAGTGTCAGGAGCCCTCCAAACTGTGCTATTCTTGAGCATCAAATGAAAGTATTTCAATGTTAAAAGCATTCTCTGTCTAGTGCAGAATCAGTTTCTGCCCATTTTCACCTCATCACTTCCTTGCCTTATTACTGGCTTTCTATAAAGAAATCATTCTCAAACATCCATGCCAGCAAAAAGAGGAAAAATAGATTTTGCTATTTTTGACTCAGAGTATTTATTATGGTGCAATCAGAAAGGTGATTATAATACTAAGAAAATCAACACCCAACAATTGCATAATTTACTCATTTTTTTTTCTTTAATATACCTGTTTCCTTGTGTTTCTTAGGGTCTGTGGGGATCACCAGCTCTCTCCGAGACATCTAATGATGAGGGAGAAAAATGGTTGAGAAGATCAGGCAGCCCGTTCTGGAGCAAAAACAAAACTGCCAAGATTCCTTTTGACCAATGATGTCCTACTCTAAAGTAGTTGATGGTAGTCTCTGCTTTCTGCCAGGCAATAATTCCAGTTCACATACACACCCAAATATATACATATATATATACACACATAAATATAGCAAGAAACAACACACAATTTTTGAGGGTTTTTTTTGAGATTTCTCCATTTCATAAAATACAAAACTCTCTGATTAGTAGAAGAGCTAAGAGATGAAAAATAAAAATAAAATAGTTCAAGCACAGAAGAACAATTCTGTTTTATGAAAAAGAGACGAAAATAACATTACTTTCAGATATTTTTATATACCTTCTGTCATGCCATCAGCGCAAAAGGGACATAAATACTCTCTTAATACACCGTTGAAAATGTCCTAGTTGTCAGGGGCTTCTCTGACCACAGCAAAATCTAGACTGTCTGATCTCAGTGCATGAGTACTCTGCAGAACAAGCCAAAGAAGGAGCACAGCAAGAACATGAAATAACCCTTCAGGAAGGTTAGTGGACCAGTTCTTTGACAGCTGTTACTCTGTTTGCTCTGCTATCTCTACTTAAACCAGAGTCTGTTCATTCCTTCATGGATCTCTAGGGTCAAGACATCAGAAAAATGCAGAAAAAAATGAATACATAGTTTTCTATTCATGTTGATTTACTAAACGTATGAAATTCCATCCCAAAATCACATAGAAAGTCCACTGAATGGTTTATCAAACCATGAGCACTTCAGTCAAGTAACTGAGCTGTGCACAAAACATATTGTGTGCAGGATAGAGAAATAAGAAAATAAAAATCCCTACAGGTTACAAGGACTAGCACAGCACAGTGGTCATCCAGCTGTGGAGCCTGCTCCATTTTAACATCTGCATGCTCATTCATTTTGCCATTGGTCAAATCTGACAGCCACCCAAGTTGCGACTTCCAGAGGCCAAATAACATCTAATTCTTGTTTCCACCTCAGAAATCTTTTCTGTAGGAAATAGTTTCATCTGGGTCAAATACACACTTCACAAAACACATCTGACAAATTTATGGTTGTTCCTTCAAAATCAACACAGCATTTTCACACAATAGACCACAAAGAACCTGCTCTTATTTACTAGACGTCGTAATGTCTTGCTTAGAAAACATGAAAACAGAAACAATGAAGTAAATTCCCTTCCCCACTTTACTTCTTGGTAGTGGCACAAAAGGAATGGATGGTTGCAAGGACAGTGCAGATGTTTTCTTTGGCATAATTACTACGCTGGGCCAGGATAATGACAGCTTGTGTGATGTAACACCACTATTCCCTTGTCCCTGTATGAATTAAAAAGATCAAACTTTCCTGAAAGGTACCTAAAATCCTACCTCCTACTTTCTGTGGTAAGCTGTAAGCAAAGATGCCACAATTATACTTTCCAAAGACCAAAGGTATTTTGATGTTGGATTAAAAAAGGGAGAGAGTGGATGGAAAGTGGCACTCAGCATCATGGAAATTCAGAGCTATGTAGTATCAAAAAGAATTTTTTTTAATTTACATACTTCCCCTGAGATTAACTATATTAGGGGCAGTGTCTCTCCAATTCCTGGAGTCTTTCATACCTGAGAATATAAAAGCGGCCAAATGATAAGAAGCTGATGCAGAAAGTAGACTTCAACAGAGCCAGAATTGACCTGTCTGTAGGACCTTGGTGCTTCCTACCAGCCACAGTGAGGCTGCTGAGCTTTAGTCAGTGGCCACTTCAGACAAGATCTCAAAGGCATCCTGAAGGTCAAAGGCTTCATGGCAGGCCATCTAGACCTCTAATAACTATATTTTAATAGTCTGTTAGGTACCAACTATTTGCTCTCAACTTCTTATTTTCAGGTTTTTCCACTTAAATGTTTTTGATCTTCACACAATACACCAACAAGAAATTTAAAGCTATGGTGCTATAAGGTACTACAGCAAAATAAAGTTGCATTAACAATGTTCGAAAAATGTTTTAAACTTGCAGTATGTGCAGGAAAGCTAGCCCAAGGGCTCTTATTTCCCTGCAGTTTACCATGAGAGAGACAAAGGGGAAAACACTATAACACAGAGGCTCTTCACTCGAGCAGCACACAGCAAAAGCCAGCCTTTTGGAGTGCAGTACACAATGCAAGATTACAAACTCTGACCAAACAAACAACCTATGTCCCTTGTTCTAAGAATATTTTAAAACATTCTCATTTATTTAAAAAATAAGCTCTGAACAACAGCAAAATGCTCAAGAGAAGCAGAAATACATCATGTAAGAGCTTAGTGATACCACACAACCCATCACATAATCTGCTGTGATCAACATACTCTAGGTGTCCCTGCTTGAGCAGGGGAGTTGGATGAGATGATGTCTAGAGGTCCCTTCCAACCACAACTATTGTGTTTTTGTGCGACTTCCAAGAAAGTGAAACAAAAGCCATTATGTTCTATACTGTAAAAGTAGTAGATAGCAACAGCACTGAATAACCATTAATTTAAAGCATATTCATTACTGCAATGGACCCTAAACACCCACCATCCTCTGGAAATAGGCCAGTGAGAGAGAGTTGTTAAAACCTAGTGTCCAAAGCATAATCCAAAATCCTAATTTCCCTAAATTCTGACTGAAATCTCTGTATTTGAGCCAAACCCCATTTTCAGCATTTAAACAAATATGTAGGTTCCTCTTTTGCTCACCCAGTTTTTAATGATTTACTTAAATTCTATTAAAATCAATAAAATTTGGGGTGTGCTTAAAAGCACATTCTTAAATCCTTTGGTGGGGTACCGCCACCGACTCAAACGAGATCTCAGACCACAACAGACTTGGCTCTCTCAGTCCATGCTGCCAGGGGTACTCCTGCCCCATGCAGTAATTACTGTGTTTGACATCTGACATGTTGACTGCAGTTTACAAGGGCCTCATCATCGAGACCAGAACTTGGGTACAAACTCATGCAGTGACCACAGCTACTACCATACAAGCAGCTACTACCATTCAGCCTAGGGGTCTGAAAGCATGCAGAACCTCAACAGAGAAAGTCCAAAGAATCACCTCTAAACAGCAGTCCTGTTGGATAATGGCAAAGAACTGTAATACTGGCCTCATCTTTATTTCCATGGTTTATTTTTGTAATGTCAGAACTGTTTGTTCTAAAATACAATGAAATTAAGGAGTTTTTCCAGATTAAAAAAAATCCACAACTACTGGTAGACACTTCACTGAACTCTAGAGCAATTCTCCTCTTCTGGTGTTATGTTGTATCTGTTTACAGGAATTAGTGCATGATAGTAATTTTTGGTTTTAGAATTAAGCAGAAAAAGACAGAATAGTTTGATTCATCATTATAGTGTTTTATCTCCTCTAACCCGCAAAAAATACAAATTATCCCATAAGGTTAGCTGACAGGTAATCCTTAACCAGGCATGTATGCATGTGCATGAGGAAAATACAGCAAAAAGGAAGTTATTGAACTGGAGAAAATACAGAATATACAACATCATAAAAATAAAAGTGGGGTTACTGAAAGTGTTCCTTTTTTATTGCTGTCACCGAGTTTTTTCTATATACTTATTGATACCTCCACCTCTAATACTTGCACTACTGCCATATAACTCCAGCCATGACATTCATCCATGTTGTTTACTTGTAGCATCCTTCACTTCTTAATGGGTCTTTTCTCCTTATTTAGCTTGAACATAAAAGCATCCTTTCAAGTTTGTTTTTAAAGAGGAAAACAATTTCCCCCAACTGAATCAATTAAACATCTCATATAGGTGCCTAGACTGGTGTTTTAGACTTTTTATCTAATCAGGGAACCTTCAGAGGCACAAAAGAGCTCTGAATAATCTCCTTGACGTTCCACTGACTAAAATGTCACTGTGCCCACAAGTCTTTCACTTAACGCTAGACACCTACAGCTAGACCTCTAAACACGGATGGAGATGCTGGGGAGAGATTTTCAACAGTATTCAAACTCCCATTTAGGTCAATAAGAATTTTACCATCAACTTAAGTGGAAGCATTTAAGTCAACGCTAAGTGCTTTTGAAAATCCCATCTGTAATCTCCTTTGAAATTGATAGTTGGGAAAACTGGACTGAAAAAAAAAGTAGCTTTACAATCATTGCTTATTTTAAAATCTATATATCATCAACATGCGAACATGATGCAGTTTGTGCACATATAAGAATAAATGCACACATACATATAAATGAACTGAATTTTTGTGTTGACAGATTATTTGCCAAGTTAAAGCCAAATGTGATTTGAAATTACCACAATATTACACTGAATAAAGAGGATTTATTATGGAAATACTAAAAGAACCTCTGTAATAGTGATCCTACTAGGCACTGCTGTAACAACACATATTTCACCCTTTTCAGTTAGTGCTGTTTTTCTCCTTTTTCCTGAATGTTTGAGAACAGTAAGTGAAATGTTAATTTTTTTTAAGTCAGAACTATCTAGCCAAACCATCCAAATCGTTTTTGTATACAGAGATTTTATTTCTAATCTATCTCTGCAAGCTGCTTTGTTAAATCCTAATGACAACTTTTATGCATAATGCATAAAATAAACTTTACCAATATTTAACACACTTTTATAAACATGTAAAACCCCTTTATAAGTGAGATGACACACTGCAGGGCATGCAGTTGCAGTACACTAGGAAAGCACACTTCCTAGATGACTGAAGGCATCTGCTTTGTGCCATTAATTTCCCAACATCCAACACATGCAGTTATCTCAGAATAGCTGTGCCTCATATTATCTTTTTTTTTTATTAATAGACAAGAACATTTTATTGCATGTATAATATGTAAACTGCTCAATTCTACAATATTTTTCCTTTTATTCTAGGAACGTTTATATTTCTTAAAGGAATGAGGAGAGAGGAGGATAGCTTCTTATTTTATCAAAATATTTTATATTAGCAAATAAATACCTATAAAAATATAACCTAGCACAGAATCACTCAAAAATGGATGCTATAAATCTTCCTTATGCAAGAGGCAAAGAAATCAGAATAATAACAATGTATCACTAGCCTATGTCACTGCAATGATTTGTTTTACTCCTTTAATCTTTACCATATCTAAACTGACTATAATAAATGAATAATTACTCAGAATACAGTGCAGTTAATTGAAAATCTGCTTGAAGTATAAAACCAAGAAATCATAACAACAAATACAAGGTTTAGTCAGTGTTTAGGAACTTGTCTTTGTCAATAATTTTTAAGGTTCAGTGTAAATGATACTGTTTACCATCATACATCATCTAACATTACTCTAGAAACTCATGAATTATTTCAGACTTCCTATGAATATTAATAGTTTTTAGAGTCCTAGTGTTTCATCAGCATATACCCAAGTATTAAAGTCTTATGGGGTTTGACTTTTCAAAATGAAACCAATTTAATTCAAGTTTGTTTTATTCTCAAACCCTGATTTCTAAGTCCACAGAGGGTGTAGACTTTCATGCTTGTGAAGTTCAGTCTTTCCTCGAATGTGAAAGGTATGTCACCTTCTATAGGAACAGGCTGGTTTTCAAAGCCCCCATCTGGACATTCACTTCCTATTGTGTGTCTAAAACAATCAGCATCAGGAGACAAACATGCATTAGAATTTGGATAGGCAAAAGTTTCTTGTTGCTCTATATTGGAAAAAAAAAAGTCTTTCCTTGGAGACTTTGCATTTGTGTATTAATCACAAGACTGAAAAAAAAAAAAAAAAAAAAAAAAAAACTGAAATATTTTCGGAATGAAAGATATTGCTAAAAAAAAAAAAAAAAAAAAAAAGCTGTTAATTATCTTGGCCAACTGAAATTTCCTGTTTGATAATCTTTTAAAAACTGTAAGTCCAAAATTTGCAGTGAACGTGGGCAGTATAGATTTTTCTCTCTTGAAAACAAACACTTAGTAATAAAAGCCTACAAGAGAGTGAGTGCACTTACACAGTTCTGTCTCCATCGAACCTGACCTGCAGATTGCTTGTTTCATCCATACAAGTGTTGCCATACATTTGACTAGGGCTGAGGTTAAAAAGAAACATGGATGCATACAAGTAGCTTCCATACAGAATTCACAACAAGAAGGAAAGCCTCCCCTCATCTCCCACACACACTCTGGTGCTGCACTGCTGTATTACTATATTTGTAACACAAACCAGAAGAACTAGACTTGGAAGAGGCTACCAATCAGAGGGCAATACTGCCCTTGGACAATCACGTATGTTCTTAGCAAGTTGCAGCGTATGTACAATTACTGCACCGGAAAGTCACTGTGTTGGCTCTAAAACAGGTTCTCCATAATCAGTTAGTCCAGTTGTGTAAAAGGAAAGACAGGACTTTAAGTGTTGCTGTTATAGCACTGTCATCTCTTACAGCAAACGTTCTCTTTATGCAGTGCTATAAAATAACTTAGATATGTATTTACTGTAGAGCCTATAACCAATTCATACTAATGGCACACGCAACCTTCCGTTATTTAACTACAAGTTAAAATAATGAGACAAGACATAGCAGTGCCAGAAGTTCCCAATGACAGTCAGTACATGCAGCTGCTCTTTCCTCCTGAAGGTTTTCTCTTCTTATTGCTCGTATTTTCATCATCTCACCCAGGGTAGCCCCATTATTTCCCGGAATAATGATTCCTGCTGCTGAGCATATTATCATTTGCACACAGTAAATATCTCTTATTAGCAAGACAGGTGCCTGGCACATTGGCATAAAGCATCTTTGGAAAATGCTCACTAGTGTTTGAGAAATTTTGAATAGTCAGGAAGTGCATCCTGGAATGAGTATCAGTGTATGTAAACCAACTTGCACTCAGATAGCATTGGGAGAGAGACACACACTCTGCCCAGGACTCAGTGATAGCAGAAGCAGTACTTCTGTTCAAGTTCAACAGTTTAAGACTTTCAGATTCAAATCCATATTTCTGGAGGAGATTCTAAAACCTCTTTTGCCTCCAAAACAGATTTGATTTATTATTGCTCTGAGATGTCCTATTCTGTTCAGATCTCTGGTTTCTTCTACAATACCTTTTATTTCTCCTCCTTTTTCCCATGCCTCCACTTCTGAATACAGCAGATTTTTTCTGCTTTTCTCCATGTTATGCTGGGTTATCCGCTAGTGAGTTTCTGCAGCTACTATCACAGTTGTACCTGGTGATGTAGAGACAATTCTGCTCAGCATCTCTCCAGGCCTGGGGCGCTGAATCTTCAATACAGAGGGAAGCTTCAGGAAAGCTAGATAGCAAAATAAAGTCCTACTTAGTTGTGAAAAGAACGGTTTATCTGATACATGTAAAAGGAACATATTTAAGGTACATATTCATGCCAGGGCAAACCTGCAAAATTTCAGTACCCAGGGCAGAAAAAGAGCTTTTCAGTGAATTGATTGCAAGAATATTCTTCAAGCAGAAAGAGAAATTGTCTCCTCATAAAATTTACTGGAAAATGACTGAAATGTTCAAGCTTAACCACTAAAGATATTGCGCTTGAGACAGATGCCCATCGTGGAGAATGTCAGTTTAAATTTGGTAAAGTTATAAGCTATTAATTTAGTAATAGCAAGAAACTAATGCTCTCAATGGAATTCTTTCTGAACTCTGATGTCGTTGACATAAAACACGACAGAAGAGTCACACAGATACTTTCTGCTTTTGGTTGGCAACAAGGGACTTGGTGCTTATAACCAGGAAAGAATGAACACCCTGTCAGGAAGGCCTTGCAATCTATCCCAAATACATAAACACAGAGAGAAGAACATGTCTTGGGCCCTGAATCTAGAAACAACAAAAACTATAGCACTGCGAGGGCTGAAGGATTGAAGCATGACTAGCAAGTTTTGTGGAATGGGTAGGGAAGACCATAGAAAATCCACGCTTGGTCACAGGAAGCTGTCTTGTGAATACATCCCCTTGCAGTTTGAGCTCCAAGGAGGCTACCTCGTATCTCCTGACCACCTTCTAGCTGACCTGCTAGCACTAGAAAATGGGAAGACTTTTACTTGGGGTTTTTGTTTGTTAATATCTGTTTTTAATGAAAAATAGTAATAAGAGAACATCTTAAAGGGACTTGAACAAAGATGTTCTTTGACATTCAGGAAAAAAAAGAAAATAATATTTAAAATTAGACATTAAGACTAAAAGTGCATTAAAATTTCCTAGGGAAAGGAAAAAAAAAAGGATGAAAGTGGAAAGTTAATACCTCTATCTGGAAATGTACACTCCCTTGCCTCTTAGGAGAATAAAAGCAGCATTACCACTCTGGTGTAAAAGAGATGTAAGCAGGCATAAAATCTGTTCTTCTGAGTTTAGCTTTCTTGACAAGATATAGCATACCATCAATACACTATCTTATTCTATTACAAGAATTTCTGAGGCCTATTAGCAGTCTGTGGAAATGATCCTCAATAAAAAGTCTTCATAAAACAAGGAATTGCCTTGATAAGATTGTTATTGCATGAGTGGACATACAGTATGTATTCATCTTATTGTATACGAGAAAATCACAAGGAGGACAATACAGGCTTTTTACAAATGGCGCCTTAAATCAGTAGAAGAGGAAAGGATGATCTTTCCTTCTGAAATAATTTTATTTTTCCACAAGGAAGCAGAAACATCTATCTGAAGAAGGATTATAACAAAGCAGCTGGAACCCTGGAACCTCCATAATATATTGCATATTTTAATCATGTTTGATACAACACTCTTTATATGGATATCAATTACACTAATGACTCTTACATAATACCCCTGAGTGCCTAAGGGATGTGTATTGTCACCTCCCTTTTGTCATAAAAATAGTGAGTAGTTCTATATACATACTAAAGTAGTTTCTTTCATTTTTATATAATGAATGAGTAACACTGTAAAAAAAGACATTTTACCCCATATTAGTTTAGCAAACAGAAAAGATTTCACATATGACAGTGCTAAATATACTCTTAAGCTGCTAATAAAGACAAAGCCTGAGGGGAAAAATTCTAATGATGAGCAATGCCAGAAGTTTTTATTTCTGGATCTAAAGTAAAAATGTTTCACTTAGGTATAGTTTTAGTGGCATCATAGAAGAAACTAGAATTTCCAATAATTTTTATCTCTAATAAAATCACTTGAATTAATTTCAGTGTCATTATAGCACTGAAGAAATGCTTTTAAATGTACTGTTATTTTCATAACTTGTCTGTGTGCATTTTATTGAGTAATGAAAACTGAAAGGTTTCATGTGTAAGTGATCTACAGTTTCCCAAGCAATTGTCTAGAAAACACTGCAGGCTCAGTGGCAGTCTACAGGGAGTTGGCAGGACACAAGACTGGTTTTACTTATCCCAAGAAACGAAACAGAGAAGCAGACAAAAGGGGAGAACAGTTTCATCTTGGGCTTGCTGAATTTAAAAAGCATTTCACTCTGGCACTACTTTAAATGGCTGCAACAATAAAGTACCCCTTTTCTACGGGTTCTCCTTCTCCATAACGCTGACACAAGGAAAGGCCACTGGGCAGCAACACAGCTGCTGCTCAGGGGTGGCCACTGCCTGCTCTATTGAACAAGATGCCCTCTCATACACATGTCAGCTTGAACTCATCTGTGATGCCTTCACTTATATATAGGACTGTCAATTCTTCGAGCCAGAGACCATCCTTCGTAGTATTTATTAGAGGGTATCGTCAACCAGGGCTCCTAAGATCAAAAATATATGCTACGATTCACGTTTTCCTTTCCTTTGCCCTCAAACACATGTAATTTTCAAGGTCAATCTATGCAGTGAAAAAGTGTCACTTCATTAATGCAATGGTGCCTCAACTAACTTAGCATGATGTTCTCTTCCTTATGAGAATTTTGGCTTTTTTGGGTAACCTAAATAATAGTATGACGAATAAATTCATCCCAACTTTTTTTCCTTAAAGTTGGTTAGGTAGGAAATTTTAAATGGGAGAATCTATTTTTCTCTATCCCAAAGTCCAAGACCTTCTAACAAGTTTACCGGTTGGTGTTAATTAAATCCTTACAGCAGCGCATGTTGGCAGAAACTCCACTGCATTTGCACAAAAGGGAGCCTGGTAACAGGACATCACAGCAGAGTCCGGCAAAGCTTTGTGGTGCCCTAGCACTTGCTATCCTCCTGTAGCCCTGTCATTGTGAAGATTTTTTTAATCAACCATAAAAAGTAAAAGAACCTGTAGATGAAACATGGCAAAGGAATTTTTATTCGTGCATATTTCCTCGGTCTTAGTTTCAACCTTCTAATAAAACATATAAAAATACATGGTGTATAGTTTCAGACAATTTTTCATTTGTAATTATTAACATTGATTTTGATTCAGCTATGAAAGTTGCTATGCCTTTCCCATTTTGACCAAAAAAAAAAAAGAAGAAAAACTGCTAGGATATTTAAATATTAAAAAATGGCTATTGCATATGCATAGCAAGTAACTACCTCTCTGAGATACTTCAGAAAAATTGTATTTAGTAGAGTACTTGTGATAAATTATGTATTTATTGTAACAGGGTCAGAAGCTGTTACAATTTACTGTACTTGGTCAAAAATTCACTTTCATAAAAAGTACTTCAGTGTCTCAATATACATTTAAATGAGAACTCGGATGCGCAAGCCACACTGATTTTCATGGGAGTGAAGTTAAAAATCTGAAGTCTAATTCGGCTGTGACTCAGTGCTGTAAAAAAAAAACCAAAGCATTACAGCTCTACCAATTTCATGTATTTAGCCTTGCCTTACAGATAAAAATATTTAAAAATAATTTGGAAGTTGGTGTAAATCTTCCAGAAATAGGCTATGCACAGCGTATGTTGTACTGCTGTCATGCTAATGAGTAATGCATGAGAATAGTTTCTTTCACAGCAAATGGATGAAAGGCAGGTGGCAATAAGTGAAATGAGATACCAAGCTGAGTTTAAACAAACCCATTATTCATGTGCTTATGTATATTTTATGTGAATATAGAAATCTGTTCTCAAACTTTTAATTCTTTAACTAGTACATAGTTATTACTTTTTTAGTTTGTCCTATTATCACCAATAGTAGCTGGATAATTCTCTGCATTAAGATTTTTCTGTCCATTATAAACTCTAACAATTGCACTGGTATAGGAAGCTTTGGAAGGGAGAGAGGGAGGAAGTTCTTAAGCTGCAGAGGTCTCCTTTCTGTATTCCTACTGTATTCTGCCTAGGTTTTGCAAAGATAGAAACTTTTAGAACAAGAAAGGTTTTCCCATCTCTCTTGAGCAGTCAGCAAATTATTCCATAACATCAAAATAGTAACTGAGCAGCATCTAAGTCTGGGTCTAGGCGCAGCCAAATAAGCTACAAGGGCAGCCGATAGCGTGGGAGTACCTGGGAACCCCACCTTTTGGGGTGGGTGGGCAGATGGATAGAGAAAGAGAAGAAATATGTCTGGAACCCTTTTCCTCTCTCCATCTGATCTAGTTCACAGATGCAGCGTATTGTGCCAGGAAAATAAGCTTTCCCCCTTGCCAATATGTACTTTGCCCTAAAGTTCATAACATGTTTCAAGAGCAAAATTTCAGGTTTCAAATTCTCCAGAGGGTGCAGGGTAACTGTGTTACTGCTGCATGTAACTGCACAACTGTGGTGCTCTTTTTGCCTTAGGAAAATACTAAAAAGCTGTATCTGTTTCCAAGTACTACCTATGTTATGCACAGGACAGTCAGCGGAAGAACATAGCGATGAGCACGTAATTAAGGTTTTGCAATAGCGCGAATGCATAGGGAGGCAAGATTGAAGCGTCACAAGCAACCCACATTCTGACATTTCCTCATCTGCAGATACTTGCCTGCTGCCTCGGTTCTGGACCGTGACCACGCTGCTTCCATGCTGCAGAGGTGACGCAGCCTGTGAGAACAGTGACTGCAGTGCTGGGTAGACACTCATGAGGGCTTAAATT
The DNA here is from genome assembly GCA_013389825.1 of Crypturellus undulatus. Lineage (NCBI taxonomy): Eukaryota > Metazoa > Chordata > Aves > Tinamiformes > Tinamidae > Crypturellus > Crypturellus undulatus. Next base: position 682,059 of record VWPW01018652.1, read on the forward strand.
AGCCAGCGCTAATCGTGGTAGCTGCCTTGCCGTAGCACGTAGAAATTCAGTGCCTGCTGCAAAATCTGCATGACACATAGGGTTAATTGGCCCACATTAAACCTCTTGCTGCTCTGGCAAGAGAACATCAGTACCTGGTTTAAAGTCGGTTTATATCTATTGATCTTATTGGGCAGCTACTGCTCTGTCGATCACCCCCAGCTATGCAACTGTAATCGAGAAGAAAACATTTTAATATCATTCTTTTCAATGCAAAATCCAGTTACACAACATTTTAAAGTCATTTACAAACTGAAGTTTGCCCTTCCTCCTCCTCATCACATTCTCTCAAGGATAATACAGAGCAGCATCAAAATACAGCTTCTATGCACCAAGAAAGTAACATTTAAAAGCAGAAAATCATTGTAATTCTTTTCCTAAGAGAGTTTACCTCACAAAATTTATCTAATTTTTCAACACCAGAAATTTTTGTTAGAATTAAAAAAGCTGTGAATTTTATCATTATCATGCTAAAAATATTCCTATCCTTTTAATAATCTGGAGGTTGTGTCTTTTCCTACAGATACATCTCTACCTACTCTTCCCTGAGTTTCTCAAACAAATGATGTTTAATTTCTGTTAGGACATGCAATCCAGGAAAGAACTAAAGCAAGAATCCTAAGCTTCATTAATTAGGATTTTCTTACTTAGAATTTAATGCATACCTGATTTTGAGATGTTCTGTCTCATCCCTAGTCTTCTGTAGGTATGGGAGAATACAGGGAACTAGCGTCTGCTTCTCTAAAGTTGGATGGATTGAATGGATTCAAGCCCCACTTTCATGCTTACGCATGTTGCACATGTGCTCGCGTAGCACTGGTTTCCCACAGAAGCAACACTGACTTAACTCTCACTTTATACTGGAAACATAGTAGAACTTGTGTGCTATGCATGTACTTTAGATGCCTTAGTTGTTTGATCACATTGATGAAGGAATATGCAATCAATCTCCCCCTAAGACAGTGAGTGGTATTGGCCATAACTCATTACTCCATCAAAGAATTTGGCATTTCAATCGATGGGAAATGATGTGTGATCATTCTAATTTATTATACATCATTTCCCATCAATCGGTGTGCTGAAGCCTTGACATAATAAGTAGTTACAGACACTGTCAATCATTCTTGGTCAGATACCTCTGAATGCCGCCATTTGCTGCGCCTTCAGCTACCCATCCAAACTGCAAATATCCACCTAAAATAGTCAGCAAGCAGGATTTCACTAGAGATACATAAAGTGATGCACAAAAGTGCCTAGAAAGATCTCAAAAGCTTCAAGAACACATGGAGCTGAAGAAAAGAGCATTATCACAAAAGTTCTGTTTTTAAAAATGCATAAAAATGTAAAACCAAGTTTCTAGTAGAAGAGTGAGTCCAGCTATGAAAAGAATGAAAAAATATAAGCTTCAATGTTCCAATGGATTCTAGAGTGATCACCTACTATGTTGGTGGCCTCATTACTGTAAGAGGAGTCTAAATTCTGCTTACTTGTAGAGCATAATTCCTTTTTCATTTCAGTGGAGGTACAATGCATCTAGCTAAAGCAAGGCTAGTTTGCCTTACTGCAAAGATTAAAAGTCTTGAAACCAACTCTGAGTTTTTAGCTTTCTTTCATTGCTCATAATTCCCTTTAAGGTTTCCTCTTTAATGCCTAGCGATCATTGCCAAAGGTTTTCCCTCTATTAATCATGCTTTTGAAATTAAGTAGGTATTATTCAATAAATACAATAGCATCTTCTATGATTTCACAGTGGCTCTCAACATCAGTAATGTCCAAAAGGTTACAGACTCCTTCCAGTAGAGTGACAACAACCACAGTCACTATCAAGTTACCTAATAAGCAAAACGAATCGTGCTTCAGTGCAATTTTTTTCCTAGATTCATTTCAGTAACTCACTTGTCCACTTACGAGGTCACAGCACCTACAGCTTGACCTCTTTTCTACAGGCTCAGTATGATGTTTAATAATTTGGGGTCATTCTTTCACCAAGATTTACTAATCCACTTACTAAGAGGCACCTTTCTTCGTTACGAGTCACTACTCAATCTCAGAACTTCCAGTTTAGGCTTTGATTGTCACTGGCACTGAGGCACACTGCCAATAAAGGAAGGTAAAGTACTCATGATAGCAAAGAACAAACAAAATGTTATCCATAAATCAAGAGAGTCTTCAAAACCACAAAATTAATCAAATCTGGATACCTTAATTCCCATTGAAAGCCGGTCAGCAACTCTCTAAGATAGCAAGCATTCCTGTGACGCATGTCAGATGGGTCAGACAAGATGACCCAGCAAGTCTGTTCTAGCTTCACCCTGTGCATTATCCATGTGGCCTTAGTCATTCTTCTACCCATCTCTCCCTGTAATACAACTTGTGCTGTTTCCCTTATGCCGTTCGCCATTTCCTCCATGTCTTTCTCAAAGATACTTTCTTGTCCTACTGTGTGACTAATGCAAAAGCCATTGTATTGAGCTCCATAAAGCAGTATCTCATTATTGGTAAGCCGTTTAGAGATAGTTTGTATGAAAATGCTACATAAAAACAATACACTGCATCACCCTTCCCTCTGCTTACACATCCTTCCCATGCTCTTCATTAGATTTGTCAGCCTAGAACAATACACAGTTCTGGACAGTTTAATGTGGTCCTGGACTTGACAGGTTTATTTATTCTGTCGCTATTCTGCATTCCCTTTCTAGTCCTATTCCCTCAGCCTCTGCACGCTCTTCCAATCCTCTTACCAGTCTCCAGCCTGATCTTCCCTGACAATGGCAACTGCCCGAGAAAGGCAATCGGAACCCTCTGTTGGATGTTAACATCCAGAAACATTAATAAAACATTAATAAAATAAGGTCAAGCTGGGTTAATACTTTTTTTTTTTCATCTCCACATTTTTACATATATAAACTGTTCGTGAATTTGTGCTGCTTTACTCTAAGGAGAGAACTACTCCTGAGAGGCAACAGATTCCTTGACTTTGTTGAGTAAGGTTACGCTCAAGGGGCCATCACCAGCCAAGCCACTCGGCGAACAGGCGGTTGCTGGCAACTCTGAACTTGCAAATGCAGGGAGTTAGCTTGAAAGATCATTTTAAGAGTTCTAGTATCTTCTCCTCCAAATAGGGAACATAAATATTACTACATCTAATCAACATATACAGACTGATATCTGAGATTAGAAATTCAAATACATGCAACAATCTGCTTGCCAACAATCTCCAGACCAAAAATTATTCAGATAAAGTATTTGGTGAATAATTTTGAATAGCAAATTCATTTGAGAGAATCAAAAGCAGCTTGCAGACAATTCACAAATGAAAAAAAGTTACACATGTTAAATCATTTATTATGAATTATTTTTTCATCTCTATTCTGTTGTTTGTTTTTTTCTGTTACAATCAAAGAGAAGGAAAAGATGTGGGGGAGGGGAGAGGTTTTTTTTTTCAATTCTGCATCTTCAAGTAACTCTTGAAGAACTATCTGTTTATTGAGAAGGGAAAGAGTTAAATGTTGACCCTTTCAAGGAGAAAAAGTTCATTTTAGCCATAGAGACTGTATACAAACTTCTCGTCTGATAGGACTGGAAATAAGACTTACAGCCCTCCCAAACAGGTCTTATAATTAACAGACTTTTAACTATAGCTGCATTGCCAGGTGCAAATTTAATAAAAGATTATAAATGATAGATGAACTGTATTTCTAGCAGCTGTTTGTAATCCCAAGCAAAAGTCTTCATTAAGATAGCATTAACGGTGTAAATAGTTACCTATTAATTTAAAGCATTGTGAAACATTGAACATTATTCATTTAGAACGCTGTGGTGAAAACCAGGCTAAAGAAGCTGTGCTGTAAATAAAGTTTTAAACCATGCAGCTTTAAGTCAGGCCACGCAAAGTTCCACAAGGTAACAGCAGCTTTCCTGCAGCCCGGCACGGCTCCCCGGGACAACGCACAGCACTACCCAGCACCGTTAGCCAGTAGGTGCACGGATCCTTAGTCATGCTCACTTATGTGTGAAAAGATTGCAGGAACAAATGTGGAAATTTTTAGATACAACTACTGTAAACAAAGTATTTCTCTCCAAACAGGTCTTGTTTTCCAATCTTATTCCCCCTCCTTCCCCTCAGCAACGTACGGAACAGTTTTCAGGGACACTCATGACTACTACCACTTCTTAAAATATAGGCTGCTCTATCCAACTGCCCTACACCTCATGTACTTTCCAACTAAAACAGAGCTCCCTACTTCTCAAGCAGGAAATTTCCCTTTTAATGAAGCTTCTTTCCCCTCCTTGCTGTTGCTCACTGGTTTAACCCCGCTTTCCTCCCTGAGCAACAGGAGGTGAAATCCCTTTTGATCAGTTGTACGGCTAAAGAGAGATACAAAATTGCCGTGTTGAGTAAAAATGAGCCTCCATAATAATCACTTAAATAAGACAACTCTGTCCTTGGATCTTAGTCTTTCTTTATGCTAAACACACTATACAAGCAACAGATGATGGTTAATCTTTATATACTGTATGAACACCTTAAAACATAGCACTTCATATAACCTCACATAAATAAAAAGAAAAATTGACTTTATGTAAAAATATTTCTTCGAGTGCTTGGTAGCCCAAATGAAATTGTCATTTCTTACTAACCAGACAAATACTATACTCCTATTTTAAGAGAAAATGCCAGTAGAATCAATGTGATGTGCAAATTATTTCTTCCCTCTTGTACAATAACTAAAGAGAACCAAATTTTGACTGAAGTTACACCAGTAAAAATCCAGAATAACCCAAATGACTTCACCAGTCATTTGCTCCCCTATATTTATACTGGCCAATTTAGCCAAATCAGAGTAAAAACACATTCAAGAGACAGAGGAAGGAGAAAATTAGTAAGAAAATAACAGGTATTGAGAAGCTGAGATTAATACTATACCATGCATATAAAATCATTTTAATTCAAACAGAATGGTAAAATGAGGCAACCTTTCCATGAGATATATGGTTTATGAGCTACTAAAACGGCTAGATGAGCTGTACAGCATCTATGCATAATAATAGCTACAATAAGAGTAGAAAATAGAAACTATTTTCTTTAAAACATGGACTAAGTTTCCGCAACCAGCCAAACAGTCAAGATGTGCTCGGTTGGGCTGAACTCACATTCAACCCTCGTAGAAGAATTTGGCCTCAGCAGGGGAAGTGATTCAGCTCTGGCACTGGTTCCTCTCTTGGATAATGTCTGCTCTGCATCCAGCATTGAGCAAAGGGCAGGAGCAGTGGGTCTCTAGACCCACGAAGAGGCAGGAGCTCAGTGTGCTGAACCCAGTGCTGCTGCAAGCAGGGCTGTCACTGCAAGCACGTTTTGAGGAGCACAGCTGCCCTGCTACCAGTGTCCAAGCAAGCCAGTTTGACACAGGCTTGAGATGTCTTGGTGCTGTGCTCAGCAGCCATCCGTGTCATCCATCTCACCTATTTCTTCTCCTAGGAAAGGGTATGCACTGGAGTCTTTATTCAAACATACAGCGTGCTCCACATAGGTCTGAGACCAACTGCTTGCTTGGGCTGATGCACAACAGTACAATTTTATGCCCTAGAAGAGCCTGACTCACTACTTGCTGAAATCAGAAGGAATCACCTTCACATATAGCTACTTTGGAAATATATCAGCCTCAAAAAAAGATTATTACATTTAGATTATCTGAATGTTAAAAAGTGCCCCAGTATGACTGGAAATTAGAAATATTTGAAAGCATTAACCCTCTGTGAAAGGGTTAAATCAAATGAGAAAGATAGCTGCTTTTGGAAAATTTTCATGTAACCTCAGATTTTGTATGCTTAAAGTTAAGGATGCTCAGCTCTGGGCTTTTGAGATGTTTTATTTAAATATGATACTGACAAAAGAAGAGATTTTTTGGAAGTTCTTTCTTTTTCAGCACTTAAAAAAAGCTCCACTCACTGGAACCCTCCTGTAAACTCAGAATCATTTTAGGAAAAGGACAGAGGCCTTCCAATTTACCAAGCTTGACAAGGTGTTTGTAATAACACATACAGAGAGGTTTGAGGATTCAGAACCGCATCGAGTTTCAAAATTTCAAAAGATGAAGGCAAGGGACTTATCTAAAGCCACAGCCCTATCCACAGGGCTGTGGATAGCCACAGGTCGATCCCTCCGAGTCCAGGCAGAAAGATCTGCCAATGTGTTCCTGAAGTTTACTCCCTATTGAAGTCTGAAAAACAAATCGTACCTCCAGAAACAAATATAATTAAAATATTACTAATTTTTGACTTTTCCTCACCTCCAAGCATAAAAGCTGCTTAACATAGTCCCTACGGTAAAAGGAAAAAATAAACCTAAATCTGGGCTGCAATGATATTATACACATATACAACAATAAACAATCTATCAAACTGATGTGCTTATTTAAAAACCTATGTCTCAGTATTCTGTAATTTTTTATTTAAATTTGGAGGACTTCAACTCTTAGTATGAGTCTGTGGCGTTCTGGTACAACATCCAATAAATGAAACAAGTGTTCCCTCATGTTTCAAACGTGGCTTGTTTTCTTCATATGAGAATATTAAAAAAAAAAAAATGTTAGTTATTCTGCTTTTAAAATAACAAACCTATGATCTGTAAGTTTGTGAGCATTCTTACGACATGCAGAAGCTGGCATAAGCAGTCACTTTGACATGACAGATTAAAATGGCACAGAAGGAGCAATTTTGGTGCTTCAAGTTAATAATAGGAAAGATTTATCCTCTATGATACATTATGTTAAAAACCTACTTTATAGTCACGTTCAAATAAGGTTCTTATTTAGATCAAAGAGATTAACAACTCAGAAAAAGTCATTCTAAACTATGAGACACCGATTTGCAAAATATAAGTATGTATTTGTAATACATTCATAAGATAGGCTAAGGCATTAACGTGTGTTAGTTCACTTTTCAGACAATTTTTTACTTGCTAATTTTAGGCCCACAGAATCAGTTAAAGGAACAAAAAAGGTTAGAAATAACATACAGAGTTCCATCGGATTAAAATGCTTAGTTCATTCCACTTACAACTGAAGTCTTCCCAAATCAAGGAAATTAATACACGATCCTTCATCCCATGTTCCGATGCTTTCTCCCTAGATGTAGCAGTTAAAAGACAGCATTTGTCTTTACACTGATTTTTCTTTTGCTTTTATACTGCCTTTCTCTTCTCTTTTACACTCTATATTATTTCAGTTTGGGGGAAGGGAAACTGGGTTTTGTAAATAACTCTGAAGTGCTGCCTGTTCTGGAGAAGACAAAACTTTCATTGTCCTTCACCTATTGAAAAGTTCATGAAATACAGCAGAGAGAAGGATTCCACCACAAGACAGACAGTTGGTTTCCAAACTTTTGAGGTGTTCAAAGCTGAGGGTTTTGTTCATTCAGTTACAGAAATAAGGGCCAGCTATGAAATTTAGATCTCCATTTAGATTTGGAAACACTCGCTTCCCACTAAAGTTCGGGGTGTTCTGATCTGTATTTAGATCCATATCCACTACAAAGGCTACATTAATTTAATGTGTTATAACAAGAAAAATTCGTTCTTGCCACAGACATTAAAAAAATAAAACTCAAAGACCAACCATTCTTCAAAGGAAACAAGGGCCCCATCTGCTGATGTTTAAATGTACTACATTAACACGTACACTACGGTGCTGGCGCTGAAAGGCATTGAAATGAATCCCTAAAGCAAATCACTGCATTAGCTGCACTGCGTGTTCTTCTCACATTTCTTTCGTAAGTGGCAAAAGTTTTTGTAGCCCTCTGGATTATCAGTTTGCACTAATGATGAGAGCTTTGCTTGCAAAAAAGACTAAGTGACTAACCCGCATCTTAAATTTGTACAGCAATGAAATAAGGGAATTACAGCCAGTCTTTTACATAACAAAACAAGAGTCTGTCTACATGCAATGAGCCACTAAAGAAACCACTCAATTATTACTTTTTACATCTCACAAAAACACTAAGATTATGAGCAACTGAAATGCTGAAAAACAGAATGAAGACATTACAGCACAACTCTAAGATCAACTAATGAGAGCAGGCATCTGGGTAATGTAAAAGTCAAACTTTTCTAAAGTCTGAAACATCTTGTTGAAGAGCCTAATGGCTGTTTATTGAGAGTGCTTAAAACTAAGCACTGTTTTGTTTACAGAAATCCCATACATAGCAGATTTTACATTGTCTTATGGCAAAAAGTGTCAGGAAGCTTCATGAAGACAAAACTAATATCTTTATGATGGAGAAGAATATTTCAAACTATATTGACGAAAAACAGGCAGAAGAGAAAGCAGAGAAAGCAGTATTTTAGAAGGACTCAGGCATTTGTAGTTTACATGGCTAATGGAAGAGGTTCAGTTTGCCACCCCAAATGGGGCAGGGCCCGGTCCCCCTTCCCAAGGCGGCTGACACAGGAAATGAACCTTTCATTGCTGCTGAGGAGACCGACAAAACTTACTTCTACTCTTCTCTCCTGGAGTCACCAAAAGTGCAGCCAAAGCAAGCTAAGGGTTTATTTACTTTAGCTAGCCTACACTCCAGAACTGTAACTCTACTATGGGGGATTCTGAAAACTGTTTGATCCCACCTAAATAAGTTGGGGATTTTTTTGCCATAAAACCTGTTTTCTTGCCAGGTGTTTATCTGGCACTGTGTCAGACAACCCATGCTACAGAACAAAATCCCTTCACAAGGAAGAACAACATAATATACATTCAGTAAATATTTTAATGCAAAGATCAGAGCTATGCAAATATCCTAGACATGCATACAGTTCACAAAATTCTTAGGCTTCACTACCAAAAGTGTACGAAACTCAACATGATTTTCAACTGGGCAGTGGTCAGACGGCAACATCTTACTGCATGGATAAAAATAATAATTAGAAACTCAGTGTTAGTGAATTCTTCAGTAAGCGTGGATGTAATCCACAGGATAAATAACTAGCTTGACATTTGGCTGAAAAAATTAAAATTCAAAGGAGTTTGAATAAAGTTCCAACATGTGCTACCAAAGTTCAAAGCACAAAGCAAAAATAAAACTTCATCTTCATAGTATAATTAGATCTATTGTGGTTTGCTGGCATTTGCTTATCACTGTGTCTTTAGAAGAGTTCTTTCCATCAGTCTTTGTATTTCAAACCCTATTTTGTAATGTCCGAAGTCTTGTTATTGAAATGTACTTTAGGCTGAAATACGTTAAATGAGTAATTGGCGCAGTGAAATAGCTAGGTATCTCAGCTAGGTATCTGGTCCATCTCAGAACAACGTAGCATAAAAGAAAACTCCAGTGCCAAGGACATAACATTCCCTCAAAAAAAAAAAAAAAGAGACTTACCTTAAGCACTGGTATACTTTTTAAATATATATAAACAGTGTCTTTTGGGGCAGGCTGTTATTTGCTTGATCACTATCATTGATAAAAGAGGATAACAATTAAAAACTGTCAGAAATCAGCTTGTTGAAAAAGTGCCTGGGATAAATATAAGTATTCTCATCCTTGATTGCAGATAACACAAAGTAACTTTGCTCTCCCACTTCATTAAAACAGACATCAATCTCCAGGGTGATAATATATGTCAGAAAAAGTAATTATATCTGCATCAGTTATCAGCATGCTAGGAACAAAGCCAGTGCAACTGAAGGCTACCACAGGTGGATGAAGCTACGTGGTCCATCACGTTGGTCTGCACTGCTGAGACAACAGCACTGCTGCCTGCCCTGCACTCTCGGGCCAGCACTGCTGCCCCCAGCGCCGCTGCCTCAGCTCGCCAGAGGCAACACGTTCCTTGTTTGTCTCAGGGCCTTACTGGACTAAGCTGATTCAGTCGGCCAAAACAGTGGATAACAAACTCAGCAAACCTAATGGAGAGGTCCCTGCCAGGCTAGCCCGCAGGACCAGGCTTGGCAAGGCCTCTGACAAGAGCCCGTGACGCTGCAACAAGTGGGCAGGAGCGTCTGGCAAGGAGGAGGCCAAGGGAAGGGCAAAGCGGCCTCCCTGCTCGGCAATGCCAGCACAGTTGTGATTAAAATTTTATCCACAATTTCTCAGCGGTGTTTCTACACTTCCACACCATTAAGAACACATCTGCTTTAAGCAGTGCCCTGATCCACTGACTCTCTATTGTGGCTCTTTCTTGGACAAATTTCCACATTTTGCTTTTGGGTCTGTACACCTCCCTAGGGACTTCACAGTATCTCATTCCATAGTAGGACTAACTGAAAACTGGATAGGAATTAAAACATTTAATAAGTATTTATTTCAACCACAATCTCACCATCTAAATAGCTTTGAAAAGAACAAGAATTCAAGATCCTGCCTTCATAAACACTTCAGTCAAGTCCCAACCCAGGTATATACTCAAGTTAACATGTGTTTCAGCCTCACTGTCTTCAGTGGCATAAAACATATAAAAAAGACCCATTTGAAATCTGCAGTGTTGAGACCTACTTACATCCCAAGTACTGCAGAAGAACCAACAACTCAAGTGGCCAGTTATTTCAAAGCTTTTTTTGAACAAATGACAGTATATAGCACTGCTTCCCATTACACACACACAGGTGCCTCATAAATTTGAGATACTTCCACTGGGATCATGCATTTCCAAAGGTGAACAGCTGCTCACAGCCTCAGTTTAGAGAGATGCCTTTTTATTCCATCAAAAGGCATCTTTTTAATTAATGCGATGATTTCTCATAATTCCTCAGTAATTCACACTGACATCAGATTCAACAAGTATTTTCCTTTTGCTCTTACACACACATATTGTTTACATGATGTTTTTTAAAACTGCCACCTTTCCTTACCTTTAAAAACAGAAAAGTCAGCCATCACTCTTTGTGGAAGATGTCACATTGAAAAGAAATGCCTACTTTGGACAAACAGAAAATATAGACGATGTAACACAACAGGGCTGGTAAAACAAATCATGATTTTGAAATTGGTGAAATATTTCACAAATATTTGTAAACACTTTTGGATTCATATTTATATCACTTTTTTCCCTCTGCCTTTCTCAACCTGTCATGCCACATTTTAGCTTTCTGAGGGAAAACACAACATTGCAGAAATCTGATTGGCAGACATAAAGGCTGGCAGGCACACAGGGTGTCTTTTTGATTTAATAGAGATGACATATCTTTGTTTTGAAAGACCAATGAAATAGAATGGAAGTCTCCTTTCAAACCTAGTATTTCTGCACCACTGCTTTTGTTTGGAAGAAGCAGCTCTATTTTGGCTGCTTTTGGTCTCTTCTGGAGGCACCTATTGATGCTTACTAACATGTTAATGAAGAGCACTGCAGTGGTGAAAGTCCTGGACTGCAGGCTTTGGGGGAGCTTATTAATATTAGCCTTTTATCAGCTAGAGGAGATGCTGTAAAGTGACACCTGGGAGTGAGCTGTCTCTGAAGTGCTCCCAGGCTCTGCTGGATCACAGAGCAACACAGGGGGCTGAAGTGAACATCTTCACAAGCAGGCCTTGTGCAGACTTTACAAACACGCAAAAAGTAAAAACAAAACAAAAAAAAAGCCAAGACTGAGATTACAGGATAAAAAAAGTGTTCCCATTACTTTTGTCTTTATTTAGGATCTTACCAGAGTCTTCCCGTTTTAAGTATAGTGCAGTATTTGCTTTATGCCTAGACCTTATTAAAAATAACTATACCCTTCATTTATCTACAACTACATGTTTTGGGACAAGAATAGTTTTCTTCAAGGTACTGGGAAACTACAGTGCATTTTGGAGCTGTTGAAGTCTAAACAGCAACACCTTACTACCAAGAAAAAAAAAAAAAAGGATGTAGACATCAATCCCACACAGAAGGAATATTTACCTTCAGTTGGATTTTGGTATTGAGTTCTAGGCTCCAGGAACAGGTGGATTTGCGCAATTTCAATGTCTCACCTTACAAAAGCTTAATGTACAAGGGAAAGTATCTAGGTCCTCTATCAACAGTTTGGCCCAAATGTTTCCTTTTCCAGAGAACTGCAACTATTGCTTAGGTGATGGCTGGGTGAGAACTCCCTACCACTCCAAAGACACCTCATATTCTGCCATAAAATGACCCTTAAAATTGCTATTGTATTCTGTTATAATTATAGTGTATTTAGCCGTGGAATTGCTTTTCTTCGTACTCTGGCTACTTGGAGAGTCGAACAGCACTTTGTTCTCAATGCTCATGATGACTATCAGTGGAGACAGAGGCATGCATGCACAGGCACGCTTCCCCGCTGCTCTTTCACAGAGAATTTACATCTGCTCCCTCGAGTTTTTTGTTTTTTCAGACCAAGGCTCTCTGTTCTTCCCACATGGAGAAGCTTAGAAATACAAATAAGTAGGTCCAGCAACCTAACAATAATGGAGGCATGCTTGGAGGAAATTGATAGTCTTGCCAACTTTCATTATTTTCCTATGAATCTTGTGATATTTGCTATTTTTCTTAGAGCTCTGACTGCTGAAATCATGTGAATAGATGTGAATCTCAACTTCCATTTAAAAAGTGTCTAGTTCTCTCAGATGTGAAGTAAAACTTGAAAATATGAACCAAATATACGCAAAAGGCCTAACATAACAAAAGGTGAATCAGAAAGTATGTGCAGGGAGGATAAATTATGTCATAATTTTAATAAAACATTTATTTTTTACTCAATCTTGAGTACTTGGATTTGGCAAGAACTGCAATTCAGCACCAGAAGTACCAAGGAAGGGGAAGGAGGAGGAATTCTCTCCCTTGGGTGCGAGGCTGAGTGCCTCGAGCAGAGTGTCCTTGGTGATTCCCCCTCTGCTACCCAGGCCTCACCTTTCTTCTCCCTTAAGGCAACAACACTTAGAGTCAACAATTTTGTACTATTCTTTTGTACGCCCAGATACTTGTTTTTGTCCGTGGATCCTGCAAAAAGAGAACTTCAGAAGGACCAAGAGTTTCCTTCTACTCACGTTTAGTAAAGTTTGGTTGCTATTTTTAATGGCTATAACAAACCCAAGCATCACTTGTGAGCTAGTTTGTAATGGAAGCTCCCACAGAAATGCAGGGAACTGTTCACAAGGGCTATTGGTACACATGGGCTGCCACTCACAGAGGGTATCACTTTCTTGCCATGCAGAATTATTTTTAAAAGCAATTAATAATATTATTTCTAACATAATTCAAGCAAAAAATATAGTAATTCACAAAAATTGTAGTTTAAGTCATATAAAGGACATTGTTAAGAGCACCAGATGTTGGAATAATTGATATTTAAGAAGTATTTTCTTGTAATTACTTTTTTAAAATTGATATTGGACACTGCAGAAGAACAGTGTGATGCCCTTGGTCTCCGTGCACAGGGACTGTCAGACCTATGGCCATGACCCTGTCCTCTTTGCCAGTAAGCTCCAGTCGTGCCCTTGTCATTAGAGGGGCAGGAAGCCATCCTGATCCTCAGCTCTACTTCTCACTGACATTAAGATGACAGAACTCACCCTGCCTCACATACAACCTCAAATTTAGTCAGAGAGAGATCATGCTCCACTCTTTTTTTAGGGAATCTTATTAGTCAAACAATATACAATTTTTCATGTAAATTCAATAACTACATAGTAGGAGAAAAAAATAACAGAAAATATCTTACCAGATGGAGAAAACTGAAACATTACCCTTGTTTCTTTGCCAGCACAGATCCATTCTGACAGGCTCAAAATGATTTATGATTGGAGTGGGGGGCATGCAAGAAGAGAGCAGGGGGAGAAGGAAGCAGAAAGCCTCCTTACATTAACAGAGATATTATTAATTGCTGCATGATGTTCAAATCTTTGCATTGTTTTGTATGCAATAAGTTCCGGGGCTTACACACACAGTGATGCCTGCATGCTGATCCCTACATGAGGCAAACTCGGAGTATGTGCATGTTAGAAACTGCATTCAAACTGTGGCAAAGAAAATGATACAATATGGCAACTCAAAAGCTGCATTCAAGAAAAATGGATTACCTTTGAATATATGAATAGGTAAACACTACAGCATGTCCAAGATTAATACTAATCATTACTATTTTAATATATAAAATGCTATGGATATTGCTACCAGGGAGTGATCAGGCAGATATCTAGTCTTCATAAATTAAAAACAGATACTTTTCTGTACCTAATTGATTTTTACATAACATTAGGCAGCCAAGGCTGCAACCTTCCGTGACATAGTATCTAAATAAACATTTATTAAAATATTTTAATTAGAATAAGGAGGAAAATAGTTTCCAATTATGTATTCAGAAGGAAAAAAAAATCAGATCTGTTAAGAATTAACGCAAACCTAAGGGTAATGTAACACTTAAAGGCAATCATTACGCCACATGGTTTACACATTTTGAGCTACTCCTAATGGCCAAACTTTTTAAAAAGGCTACTTATAGGGCATTTATTGCCTCTTGCATCAGACAGCTTTTACCTTTAATAGTAATAAGTACTCTAAATTGTGAACAGTAGTTTACACACCAAGTGAGGCCAAGGAGAAACTCACAGAATTTATCTTACAGAAGCACAAGACTTCATGGTCATTCATAACGTTTCCCTGCCACAGTAGCTGTGTTCCTTGCTCCAAAATGCCGAGCTGTTTTGTCTGCTCTAACTTTAAATGTCCCAAGTCTTCTGGTATTTCTTTAAGGCTTCTTCTTTAAGGCTTCTGGTATTTCCCTTGGAAAACTAAACAGGCAGAAGCTATCCTTTTGCCAGGAATTTTCACAGTGCCCAAATGACCTCACAAGTTTCTTTTCTGCATGCATACATGTATCTACATGCACACATGTATCTACATGCACAGATACTGTGGCTTCTTCTATTTTTTTTTTAATGGAACAGAATTTCCAGATTTCAGATCATACAACTTTTATAGAATTTTAAATCCTGACATGAGTTAGCCCACAGAGCTTCAGTCAGGCAGAGTATATTGGTGTCATCTTATACACCAATAAATTATCGACACTATCATCTTATAGTACTGATAATATAGCTCATAACATTTAGAAATTGTCAACTCTTATCGAAAATATACTTTTTTTGATAGCAGAATTCCATACTATCAGATACATGCACATAAAGGGGAATAACTTTACACACTGCAAATCAGACAAAAACATCAGTGCAAAAGTAAGCACCCGATCTCCTTCACTCCAGCACGGCACTGGCACCCGTACGATGTCACCACAGGGAAGCAAACAAGAGTCTTCTCTGCCATTAGCTGAAGGCAAAAAAGAGACCCTGAGTTCTGGCCCTTGGAATCCCAACTGCGAGAAGAGCGCCAGGTGAACCATGCTGGCCATGGCACCTGGGGGAACTCTTCTGTGTTGTTGCCCAAGTGGCCTGTAGCTTTTCCCGCTTTGCATTCTGACAGACTTCTCTACTCTCACCCCCCAAAAAAGCCCATTTAAACAAATGATGTGGACTCACAGCTAAAGCATGACAGATTCAGTTCTGGAGTGTTGCCTTACTTGCTGAACAACAAACTTAAAATCAAAAATATTTAAATAATAATAATACACTAATATAATAATATATGGAAAGAAGAGTTGATATCCCTTTTATTCTCTCGCTTTAAAGAAAGAACCCCCATGGTCATTATTTCAAAGCACAAGATTTCTCAAGTAACTTCTTATTTAACTTCCTGAATAGTAAGCAAGCACATGGATCTTTAAGTTCTAAGTTCTAATGTTTAACTTATTTTTGAAGCTTAATTTTTTTCAACCTTAGTTGCAATATTTTTCCAGCTTCATTTTTTTTCAACATAAAAAACGTATTAAGTGAAATATATTAAAGTGCCAAAACACAGAACAATTTTCAGCAGAGAAGACCATTCTGTGTAACAGATTCCCTATATTTCCTTTGCATACAATTTTATATATATGATCCTGCAAATGTCTTTATAGTAGGGGTAGGATTCCAGCACTACTATCCAGCATAAAAAAGGGAAAAAAAAAACCCTTGACAATTCTAAGGTGCTTTTTAATTATAATTTATTTTAATTAGCACTTGTCACTTTATGAATGTCTTACTGTAAGCATATTTTTGAATGTTTTATGCTTAATCTCTGACTAAATTTGTTTGACTTTTTTTAATGTTCTACATCAGAGGCATCAGAGTCCTTGCAGATACAGGCTGCTAAAACTCTGCTGGGGCTCTTAGATACTGACACCCATTTCCCTGAGTTAGCACTGATGGGCTTGAACATACCCTCTTGTAATGAAACTTGCAGTATGTGGCATTTTTTACATGTCTCTTTTTAAGGCCACTACAATATAGAAGATACAATGTGGCACGCACCTTATCTTCCTTTTTAATATGACTGTAACAAATATTTGGCAATTTACCAAACAAAAATTCCTCCATAATTTCAGGATTGTTATTTTCATATTTACCACACTACTTCTCAGTGTTGCTGTCTAGATAAAGATTTGTGAGCCACTGTGTTTAGTAGCTCCTTTTTAAGTGAATTACACATCTCTTGCCAGCAAGCAGGCAGAAGCAAAAGCAGCTCAGAAATAACGAATACAGTGTGCAGTGGCATTCTTGCCAGCCACGGGCTTCTCAACTATACAATTTCCCCTGTGATTGCACTGTCATTATAATAGGTAATCATTAGATTTATCTTTTATATAATTTGTAACATCTTATAGTATTATATGTGCATTTATGTAGCCTTATTACTGCCAGGAGTCCTCTTTAACAGAGATGATAAGTAAATAAAGTAGAAATTATACACCAACAAGAACCTGGAATATGTTGTTTTACTGTATGTCTGAGAGCTCCCTTTAGCAAAGCTAATCTGCACAGCAGTTACCATTATTTCTACCTCAGTGAGCACTTCCTAATTGCTGTGTTATTGCTTGTAAAGAAAATATATTATTAAAGTCCACAACTTATGACTTGTTGCACATGTACACATGGAAGGAAGGGAAAAAAAATCATTTTATCAGATCATAATAAGTTTTGAATAGGATGATCAGCTGAGGTTGTTTTTCTCTTGAAGATCTGTTCATTACCATTTCATAATGTCAGTGCCTTCTTCCAGCAGTCAAGATGCATTTATAATTTATTCAGAAACCTGAAGATATTACTAAACCAAATCTACTTAATTCTCTGTGAATCAGCTCTCGCCTATTTTGGTAGCTATTTGTAATGAACAACAATTATAAGCCCAAAGGGATCTGCACTCCTTTTTAGTTGTTAATGTTTTATATCCAATTATTGGTCCACTGCCAGATAATGATCCATGTAGCATTAGAAATGTGTATTAATATTACCTTTACAAATGGAGCAATACTCAGTGGAGGATAAAGTTTTGATGGACTCCTTTCCGTGCGCTAGTTAAAGCTTTGTATTATCAGGGGAAAGACAAAAATCAGTATTAGCACTTAATTCTGAGGGCAGTCCTAAAACAGGGTTAGCCTTCAAAATTCAGCAATATAATCTAAATAACAAAAAACAACTACTGAAATTAACCCAGAAAGTAACTGCAGGTTGCTGCCACTTTCAGACCTACCTCTACCTAGACGCAGAAGGTGCGCAGGGATCCTCATGTTGAACCTCATGAGGTTCAACAAGGAGAAGTGCAGGGTCCTGCATCTGGGGAGGAATAACCCCAGGCACCAGTACAGATTAGGGGCTGACCTGCTGGAAAGTAGCTCCACAGAAAGGGATTTGGGAGTCCTGGTTGACAACAGGTTAACTATGAGGCAGCAATGTGCCCTCATGGCCAAGAAGGCCAGTGGGATCCTGGCTGCATCAGGAGGAGCGTTGCCAGCAGGTCAAGGGAGGGGATCCTGCCCCTCTGCTCACCCCTGGTGAGGCTGCACCTGGAGTATTGGGTGAAGTTCTGGGCTCCCCAGTGCAGGAGGGACGTGGAGCTTCTGGAGAGGGTCAAGCGGAGAGCCACAGAGATGATTAAGGGACTGGAGCAGCTGTCGTATGAGGAAAGACTAAGTGAGCTGGGCCTGTTTAGCCTGGAGAAGACTCAGAGGGAATCTGATCAACATGTACAAATACGTGAAGGGAGAATGTAAAGAGGATGGGGCCAAACTCTTCTCGGTGGTGGCCAGTGATAGAATAAGGGCTAATGGGTACAAGTTGAAACACAGAAAGTTCCATGTCCATATGAAGAAGAATTTATTTAAAGTGAGGGTGACAGAGCCCTGGAACAGGCTGCCCAGGGAGGTTGTGCAGTCTCCTCTGGAGATCTTCCAAACCTGCCTGGATGCCACCCTGTGCCCCGTGCTCTAGGTGCCCCTGCTGGAGCAGGGGGGTTGGACTAGATGATCTCTAGAGGTCCCTTCCAACCTCAACCATTCTGTGATTCTGTGATCTGGACTTACTAAAAGCTTTTAGGAAACAGCAGAACATTCTGAATTCTTCCAGTTAAAGTATTAATGGTGGGATTTATCTCTTCCTGAGCAATCCAACACTCAGGAAGTCCTGAAAAGGACCTCAGCTTCACAGTCAGGCTGCAATATTTTTGTTTTGAACACTGAATACTACTGACTTTTCAGAATATCTGAGGTAAAATATATTAATCATATTCATTCTACCAGCAAATAATATAGTGCACTTATCCTAAGAAAAAGAATTTGTAATTTTTCAGTTGCCTTAAAATATAATTAAAATGAAAGAAAGATTAAAAAAAAAAGAAAAAAGAAAGAAAAAAAAAAGAAAAAAAGAGAGAGAGAAAAAAAAACAGAAGTCATCTATGATCCAAATCCAGATCTGGTAACCTAGACTGGTTTCTACTCAGTGGAGACTTTATGAAGAAAAGAATAGAGGTTGATAAAATTTCAAGTTGAACATTGACACGTTGACTGTGTTAATAATGAAAAAGTATTGATATACTGAGAGTTGATGTTACTGCAAAAGATCTCACTTTCTGGATTTGACTCCTGACACATGATTCCCAAGTGACATGGATCACAATATTCATGAATTTTTTTTTTTTTTTTTAAAAAAAAAAAAAAAAATATATATATATATATATATATATATATATATATATATATATATATATATATATATATATATATATATATATATATATATATATATATATATATATATATATATATATATATATATATATATATATATATATATATATATATATATACACACACACACACACATATATGGTCTGTTCCACTTATCACCTGGAGTGAATAAACCACAGAAACACAGGCCCACATGTTTGCCAGCCTTGGCATGTTTGCTAGCCTTGGACACTGGCAACAGGATGCCTTCAGCCAGAAGCAGTTCAACAAGGCTGTGAAATTTCCAGGGCACTACAATACCTAGGGATCCTGTGTCCAGGCTCTCGCTGAAGCAGCCAGGTATCTAAGCACTGTTGCCTACAAAGACAGCTCAGACAAGGGGTATTCTTTTAAAAAAAAAAAAAAAAAAAAAAAAAAAANGGTTTACCTACCTCTTCAGGAGGTTAAATACCTAAATACCTTTAAAAACTTGACCTAAGGTCCACAGCAGGTAGTAGTAGCTTCAGCAGCCTCACATGTCCCCTGGAGCAGACACCGCGATCCACGTGACAGCCGGTACTCAGGACCTTGTGTATTTCTCTTTTACAAGGAGAAGCTAATGACAGAATCGGGTATTTCTCGGACGGAAAGATGTTTATTTTCAAAGCTATGTATGTCCTCCTCCCCTGCACTCAGTGGGAAAGCAACACTTGCTCAGTTTAATATGCTTCTTTTTCTAGTCCGTTTTGAGGTCCTCCTTTTTAGCTTTCTTCATTTCGTCTTCGTCTTCATTTTCCTGCCTCTACCATAGGGACCATGGCCAATCTTCTCTCCCTCCACAGGCCTCACACGTCCCCTCCCTCATCCCCTCTGAGGAGGAATTTCCTACTCTCGTATCTGCCCCACAGTGAAACTCTTTTCTCCATGAAGTTCAGCTCTTGCCTGGTCCTGTCTTGGCTTAGACTTCAGAAGGCAGCTCAGCCATCTCAGGCTGTGACACTTTAAAAGCATCTTGTGCCTATACTAAATGAGTGGCAGTTCTTAGATGGAAAAGCTTTTGTCAACCCCCTACATAACAATATTCTGAACAACAGGTAACCTGGACTTCCCCAAATTTTAGCTTGTGTTTCTTTTTAAAGATCATATCATCATCTCAACAGCTTTGAACCTCAACATACTCTCTTGAAGAGCTGAAGATCTCATCCTCTGATTCATATTTCAAGGTATATTTTAACTAAAAAACATTGCATAAAAACTCATGCATTACCATTTCAGAGAATTTAGGACCTGCGGGAACAAATTTTACTTAGAATTACAAGTCTGAACATTTGAAAAATTCCCTAGCCCAATCACACATTTCCACAGTAGGAACCACTGGAAACTCCTCCCTGCATTTTAAATACTGCAATCAGTAAAAGCATCAGGACTAAAGAAAGAAATAAAACCAGAGACAAAAGCCAAGTCTTACTACTCTAATGCCCAAATGGAAATAATCAGCCCTTGGGTTTTCAAGCGGTAAAAGCAGGTAGGTCCCCTCAAGCACAATTTAAACCATACCACAGATACTGAATTCATAGCTATGGATAGTTGCTAGGATTTTAAGCTGTAAGCACAGGCTCCTGATGCAATATTGGTGGTTACTCCACTCTAATACAGTACATATAACATCAGAAGAGTTCATGAGATTCCTTCATCCTTGAAAAAGACAGCACATCTTTCAATTAGAGCCTGCACTTGTCCTGTCCTTATGTGACAATATTATGAAGCACCTTAAAAATTACTCAGAATCCTTTAAAACAAACAAAAAAAACTAAACTCACAGCATTAAAGAAAAGATCCACTTTCATTTCCATGACACATGAATAGAATTGTTTTGAAGAAAAGCAGCAACAATAACACCACCTAACATAACTCTTCCCACTTTAAAGTATCTTTATCAAAAGTAATTCAAAAAACCCTCGGGCATTAATTGTTGTGACTTTTTTTGTTCTTGAGGACTGATCTGAAGATGAAAGACAAGCCTTTAAGCATGAAGGAATGTTTTCCTTGATGATATTTGGGCTCAGCATGACATCTACTGTTCTCCTATGTCCTGCTTTTATTTTGTATGGGAGATAATAACCAAATTGTAGTTAGAATTGGATAATAAGTGAAAAATGCAGGGAGTTTATACATCTTATTTCCCGTTAATGATATTCTGCCTGGAAAAATATAAGGATTTATAAGTTGCCAGTAAATATTACTTCAGTTTAACCTTCTACTAGTTATCAAGTTATTTCATTAGGAGATTTTCAAGACAGGAAGTGAATTTGACAACTTTGTATGATGAAGACACATGCAGCAGTAGGAGACAACCAAGTTTTTTCTTACAGGTAGTTATTAGTTTTTCACCACCCCCTTTGGAATCTGTTACTAATTAAAATGTTCACCAGCAAACTAGTGACAGACCCTTGAGGTTGACTTAATTATGGATTGCTTTGGTTTTGAACCAAGAACAACAACGATCATACGAAGGTTCACACTGCATTCTCTGCTCTGCTTCCTGAATCTTTTCTCATGCACAAGAGTGGGAAAAACAGTACTGAGAAACAGAACTGGCAGCACAAGAAATAAGTAGTAAGTGAAATAAACAGCTGTAATGCCCCAAAAAATTAAATTGAAAAAAAGATTTAACAATAATAATGTAATGGGCAGAACTGAAGTATGCAGAGATCTTGGAGCCTACAGATTGAGGAAACCAGGCTATTAAAACAAAGGGTGGTGGAGTGGTAAATCAAAATGAGTCTAGATGGTCTCACAGGCACATAAGAACTTATGTTCCATTGCTCTGTAGTTAAAATCTTGGCTCCTGTGTGTCCAGTGACTAAGTATTCAAATGATATACACAGATATATACACAGGCTCCTAGAAAGGTTTTACTAAAATGCTCAAACATATCGGACACTTAACGTTTACTGATTTCTACCTCACATGCAAAACCACAGACAGCAAAAAGTACGAACTGCTTACACACGAACTACTGTGCAGTGAAGGTTGAGAAAGGTTTCATTTGCAATACAACAATAAGAACCTTCATGTTGGTCAATGGACTAAACTTGGTGTCTAACAGTACATGCATGAAAATCACTTCCAAAGAGATTAGTTTAAATGAGAAGCACAGTCTGGAGGACAGGAACCCTCTGATTCTGCCATAAATCTCTCCCTATTTCACTGAAGCATAAACAGGATGAAGGTGGTGGTTTCGGAGAAAAGACCAGTCAGTCCTATAGCTAGTTTAGTATAACTCCTAAAATACATACAGGCACCTGCCTCCAGAATGGCTGCATAAAGGACAATTTATCATAGCAGAACATGTAGGAGCGGGGGAGAACTTGGTGGTTTCTGCTTGCGCCGGAATTTATGATGGAAAAGAAAGTTAATTAAGTTCCGTGGTCAGTGCTTAAGGGAAAAAATAGAAGAGCTCCCAAATGCAGTTCCTTGTTGGAACAGATATTTTAGCAGTACTTGCTAATTATTATATTAAGCTGTTAATTTGGCAAGATAACTCATTTTCTTAAAGTAGATTGTCAGGGAAAAAAAGCAGAGGAACCAAATAGTTTTATCATCTGGCCTTTCATTTTCAAAAAGAAAAGTATACCTGGCATATTCTGTATCATCGTAGCAGAGCATACAACCAAGTAGCAGAGTGTGTCTGATAGCAGGGAAAGTAAGAGACTTCTGAGATCACCAGGAAAATAACTAGCTTAAGGAAAACAGCGACCAATGTTGATGTTTTTAAAGTATCATTTTTTTCCCATACATTATGAAGTTGCTGATGAACTATCTACAAGCAAAAAGCAGGACAAGTCAGCTCCTCGGCACAAACCCACCCAGTCTGGCCAGACCAGAGCCCTTCCCGGTTCTGGAAGGGCAGTGGAGCACAGGTTAAAGACCATCAAGCTCCACACAAACCAGTCCCAGAGCCAGGTGTAGCTGGGGAATGACTGCACTGACGACAGACATCTTCCATGAAGGATAATCTCTTAAATCAAATTACTACTATTATAAAAACACAAAAGTTATTAACAATTTGCTGTGGGAAAACATCTCGAGGCCTGGGTACAGGACCCTATTACAGGATCCTATTACACCAAGTGCTTCACAGATATGTAAGTAAATAATTCTTTTCCCAAAGCTCTTACCATATGATTGTTTCATATTTTTAGCATTTTCTGCTAGTGAAATACATTATTTTTCACTGTAAAATCCAATATCAGAAAAACATGAGTTATTTCATGTTCTAGCTTCAGTTGGCACTGTGAGCAGCAGTCAACCTCTTGCAATTCGCAAGAGAATGTGCAAGCTTAGCCATTACATGGGTGATCTCATGAAAACCGAGTTCAGTAATTTTGACATTTTATAGGCCTATTATATTTTCTAAACTCTCACAGAACCATTAATCTTACCAATCTGCTCAAAGACACACATTTCAAAAAGGCACATTTGAAAACAAATGCTATATGGCATTCCTATAAACAGCAATAAAAGGGACAGCATTATGTAAAAATGCAAGGCAAGTATATGAATAACCACATTTGCTATCTGCTTTTTGGCTGCATTCTTATCAACACATAGGAAGTAAAAAAAGTACAATCCTCTGCACTCAAATTATTGTAAAAATTCATAAATCACTTCTGACACCTATTACATTAAAATAAACCAGTCATCAAAAAGGGGTGAGAAAAGTCCTAGATAACCTACCCTGTGAAATTAAGAGGAAGTTTTCGAAGTATATAGTAGATAGGTAAACAGCCATGTACAAAAAAGTTAGACAGATCTATAACTTTTCATTGGAGAAACCTGTTCTTTCAAATCAATTTCAAAAAAAAAAAAAATAAAATCCACCAAATCATTTCTGCCAACAAATTACAATAGATGGATATGAGGAATCTAAAAATGCATCCCTTGAATCTGGAGTTCAAAGGAGAGGGACGAAAGAGAGACTTTAATTTCAATCCCCAAAACAAATTTTAAATTTGGAGGAAAAGAAAAGTACAAAGCACAAGATAACAATTTGAATTAGAACTAAAGCAAGCAATCAGTTCTTGTAGTTTTGGTGAGGGAGAGAGAGCTTGTAATTGTTTGTTTACTTTAAGCTTTTAATCCTTTTTAAATTAAGGGTTTTTCCATGAACAAAAAAATTCTGTGGGCAAGAACACTTGGTGTCATCAAGTATGCATTTTTTCAGGGAAACACTTCATTAAAAAAACTAACTTCTACTTATTAGGCTTTTAGGAGGCATAATAGTGTATTAGTATAAAACTTCATTAAATTACATTATTTAATGAGAACGGTGAAGTAGCAAGTTACATGAAAAAGTTGAACACACATTTAGTGATAGTATTCAGCCCTCAAGTTCATTTTTCTTATCTGAAGCAGAAAAGCAGAACTTATTTCTTAATTTTAACACACGCCCATGCTTTAAACCACTTTTTCTACTTGACTTTCAACAACTACAGTATATGAAACCAAAATATATTCCTCTTTATACATATTTTATAATTTGTTTCATGTTGCATCTTAAAAGGTATTTAACTTTTTCTCCTGGATCCTGATTTTAGTTAATGGTAGTAGAAAAATCAGTGTCCTTGATCTAGAACTGTATAGTGAGAAAGAGTCAGGGCTGGAGGCACATGAAAACATGTCAATCAGACATAATTGCTCTCCAAAAGAAACCCTATCAGGCTGAAGAACAAGAACTCACTAAACACATGGATTTACTGCAGCACCTAATCTACTAATGAGCTCTGCTTGTTATTTTCAGACTCACTATTCACAAAATTCAACATAAGCAACATGACAGTGAAGGGCAATACTGCTTACATAGTTTTAGATAATATAGGAAGAGCCATTAACATCACCTGTTGGTAAAGTTGTCCAACATTTCCCATTATAAAATCCTTACTACTTTGTCCAATTTCAAACACTTGTGTTGAAATTATCTGTACAAAGTACCTTCCTCTGACTTAACCCTTAATTTAGTTCATCAACTTAATTATTTTTTATTTTATCATCGCATGAGAATGAATGGCACTAAGGGAAGAAGAAATTGAAGAGAAGTGTGTTTCTGTGTTGTCACAGCAGGTGGATAAGAGAGCTTTCACCCTAGACATGACAGGTCATGTTCTTGGCTCTAGCCCTGCTCCCCCTCTTTGGACAGTCAAACTGTGCCACTTCCAAAGCACATTCCAGACACAGACACAGCAATGCAGAAGAGCCCCGCAGGAATTCTGCGTCATGAGGCTTCTGGTCATGCCATCCACCTGTTCACAAAACGGAGCTGCCGTCCTCCCATGAAGCATACAAGGCAGACCTGGACAGGGAACAAATTACTACTGTGTAATGAAAGAGGGGGACCTCCAGGATCCAACTCGCTGTTAAAATATGAGGTGAGCAAAGGTAAAATTCAAAGCTATGAAAGGATGGTCTCTTACTCAATACAAATGAAAGAGTGAAAACTTAATTCTGACCCTGACTCCACCAAAGCAACTCAGAAGTAATGCCTCTTGGACATAGACTTCATAAGTAATGTACTTGGGGAGCAAATATTGGAAAGGGAAATGGACCGCTCAAAGGGCAATATTAGTCAGACAACCAAAAAAAACCACGATTAGAATAGCAACTAGAAGTGTGGAATTTGCAGGAATAGAGTCTTTCTTACACCATAACGTTAAACCAGTTACCAGGTCTGACTTTTTTTTTTCCTCCCCCTCTTTTTTTTTTTTTTTTTTTTTGGCCAAGAACACAATACATTTTTTGTTTAAAAGGTGAAAATTTCTGTAATTAGAGCAGGATATGAGTATTTCCCAGTTAATATGACATAGGGCCATATATGAAACAACAAAGATTCTGAACTCAAAACATAACCCATCTGCGCAATGAATAGGCAGGAGACCTGTAGAAAAAAAAGCCCCATATGCTCCAGCCGTTGGACCAGCCACAAAGCAGGCAGATGCCGTGAGAAGAGCAACCTTAATACTGGCATTGCCTGACTTGAAAGTTTCATTTTGTAACCTTAACATGCCTGGGATTTTTTAAAAAAGAACAGATAATATAGGCCCACCTAGAATGACTGCATGCACATAATATATAAAATCTTTCAAAACTATTAACCTTAAAGTCTTAAGTTTTAAGCAATTATGAAAGCTACCTGTTCATGCTATATGGCTATAAGAACTGCTTTAAAGAAATACACTGGTCAGGGTTCTTGGTTTAAATTTCATGAGCATGCAACAAGTAGAAATCTGGAAATTAAGATTTCTGATTGGTTTAGTTCCATTCCTAAGTCAAATCATAATTATTAAACCCAATGATTGAAAAAAAGTTATAAAGAAACTTTCTACAGGCAGGACACATGATACACTGGACAACTCTGTGGTCCTCTTTGGAATATGTTTCTGGTTAGATTCATAGACAAACACTGGAAATGATACTTATGTTTTCAGTGACCTAAATGCCTTTGGAAAATGGGATCTATGGAATTGGTTCCATAAGTTAAACCTAGGTGTCCATGTCAGTGATTCATCTAAGCAATTGCATTGAACAGAGCCAACCTGAAGTCTTTGGAAAAAATTAACAGAATACATCTTTTGAGTGCAGCATAGCATAAACTGATAATCAGGTAAGGAAGAATATGGTTTAACATCCAGGCAGAGGTTACATATTTCTTTGCTGCACTAGTGCTTTTTCCTACACTTGAGTCCATGACAAGTTCAAGAAAGCCAAAGATAAATATGAGAATTGTAGTGATAGATAAAATAAAGAAAGCACATATAATATCAGAAGAAAAGTCTCTTATTCAGCTGATCTTCAACTGCTGACCATGCTGCTTTGCTTAAATAACTAAAAACATGACCAGACTTAAAAAACACAAGCAGAGTTAAAAGATGCACTAAATTCAAGGGGTACAGTTCACTGCTCGAGCAGATTGAGGCGGAGGTTTTTGGGTTAGTGCTAAACTCGTACACCACACTTGCGCCAAAAGAGAAACATAGCAGGGCAACTGGAAAACTGATGCAAAGCAGATTTTATCCTCCAGGTACACAAAGAGTGGAGGGAATTCATGGGACAAAGATTAATAGCTGGGAAATCAGTCTTTATTTTATGTGTAAGTTTCCCCTAAGATTCCGACCTGTCAACTCTCCTGCAATATAACATGGCAACCTATCTCCTACTCCATAAACCCAGACTCCATTTGATAGACTTCAGCAGCAGACTAATACCTACGCAATTTTAATGAAAATATGACAGAGTCAATTTTCAGGGTATAACAGAAACATTAAAATATTGACCACAACAAATCCTTTTTTAATTGAGAGTTTTTAAGCAGGAATTGATATATAGTAAAGTCAAAGGAATGTGAATTACACCTAAGACTCTGATACTGCCAGCAGATAGCCTTACTAGAACATGGTGTTCTTATGCTCTTACAAAGATATTAAGTTAACTTCTGCTTACTGCCAGAGACAGGATCCCAGAATAAAATGAAGCTCTGGTCTGATGCAGCACAGCCATACTTATATGTTGCGCTAAGCTTTCTACAAAGCCAAGGCACAATCATGGTTGTTTGTTGGTAATTATTACTAACAATATGAAGAAGTGTTTTGCAAATCATGTTGCAACTCTAACCAGAACTGCTCACGCAAACCCTTTTGCCAGGCTGTATTTTCAGGGTGTTCTCCAGCAGCTCTCCAACTGTTGACAGCATCCACCAGAACAGCAGATGAAACACACATGAAAGAATATGGTTATTTTAAGACAGAAGATCTTTGAGACTTCCATGTAGAATTTAAAAACTCATTTTTAACAATTTCTTGCTAAAGGAGCAAACCTATAGAGTTGCAGTTTCAACAGGGTCACAAAAACACATAAGTTTATTTCACAAGTCTGATGCATTTTAGGCAACAGGTTTATACAAGCAACAAATATGACTGAATGCAAGTCAACTGCTTGCTTTTTTTCATAGAAACTGAGTGTTTGAAAAATCTTCATAGAAAAAGGGGAAAAAAGCAACAAATCTTCTGTTGTCCTATTGCGGTAAAATAGGATATCATTGCATTGCATTTAAATAAGCATCCTCTCTTTGGGGAATTCACAATGATCGAGTTCCAGTTCATTACTTCGAGGGCTACGGTACTATTGTCAAAGCCTCAAAATCAGTAAGATGGCCTAACCCCCAGGTTAGAAAGGCTACAATAGCAGAAAGGCAATTATACCATAGGAAAAATGTTGTCCACTAATCAGCTAGCAATCAATTACTAAGAAGAGAAGATAACCCTATCCCCAACTCAAGCTCTTCAGCATTAATAGTGCCATCATGTAATTACTTTAGGCATGGGCAGGTGCATGAAAGGACAGGCT
This sequence comes from Crypturellus undulatus, assembly GCA_013389825.1. Classification (NCBI taxonomy): domain Eukaryota; kingdom Metazoa; phylum Chordata; class Aves; order Tinamiformes; family Tinamidae; genus Crypturellus; species Crypturellus undulatus. The sequence goes on from VWPW01018652.1 coordinate 710,513, forward strand.
CTATAGTACACCGCATCTAAGATTAATGAGTTCTGTCGATTTGCCCAGCAGACATCTGACTCTTCTGTTTTATGTAGCCACTAGTTTTACACATGCTTTAGGGCTTGCTCTTTTTGTTTTGATGGAAAAATTAACTAGTAATTTAAATACAACCAAAAGGTTGTATCTTAAAAAAAAAAAAAAAAATCAAATTTTACAACTAAGACTGCACCAGATATGAGCATTAATACAAGCCTTCTTCTTTCAGTTATTCTTCATTTTAGTCAGAGTAATTAGTGACACACAAGACCCTCTGACCATGTAATATCTCCTAGAAGAACCAACAACAAACAACGGTACAGTCCCGACATCCTGCATTTTACTCATACCATCAATTCTAATGAGCAAAAAATAAGAGAAAGTAAGTCATTGCTCAGAGATTCAGACAAAGCAAATAAGGCAGCACTATTGCTAAGCTAGCAAATACACTGAGTGAGCACAGAGAGAAGGATTCTGCTTTGGACAGCTGACAAGCTACCGTCTACACAGTTAAGTCAGGGATACCTAGTCTTATAGGTCAAGAAAGAAATGGATTAAAAGAGAATTTCTATTTGGAAAGTGGTTGCTTTTTTCTTAGAGTTCTGTCTACTGCTGTCAGCAGCAAAAGTCTGCTTATAGAAAGAAAGGATTCCCAAATGAAACATAGCCAGTTCTTAGAAACATCTTCCCTGTTTGGGAGATGTATGAGCAATTCTCACGACCAGAAATATATGACCTGTTCAGTACTTGAAGAGACCTTCACACTTACTAAAAACATGTTCCAAGAAAGCACTTCAACACTTGCTTAAATCTTTCAGAAATAATCCAAGCTGCTTAAACATGCAGACAATCTCTCAAAGATCCTATTAGACATTTCTCTGAATGTTTGGGTTCTTAAATACCTTTGAAAATCTGGCTCAAAGTACTTGGCTATATATATACACACACACGCGCACACACACACAAAGACTTTATGAAACAGAATATTGATCTCCACTTGTTATGTGGTGCAATTCTTTGACAATTAATTATTGAATTAAAATTTGAAATTTAAGTTATTTGTAATAATTTATTTAGAATTATTTAAAATTTAATATTAACTTAATTATCAAAGCAATGCAATTTTTCAAAAATTAAAAAGTAAGGGTTTGGATTTGCAGTCAGAAACTCAAGTACAGCTCTTGCACTACAAATGTACTGCTACTACTACTGCACTATTCTACTACTCAGTATTACAAGGTTGCCTCTCATCAGCTGAACTTCTTTAACTGAGCCTAAGCAAGGTCCACTTTCCTCAACTGCAAATGCTCAAACTAATATGAGACACGAAAGCACAAAAGAGGCAGTGAATGTTAATGTCTTGTGCTTCCACCAGCTACAGCAGCATTTGATCCTAAAAAAACCACTGAAGCTTCTGCAGTATCGAAGCCTTTGGAAATCACAGATCGAGCAATAATAAAGTTTACATCTCAAAATATCTCCTCCTAAGATTGTATGCCTCTAAAAGAGGGCCCAAGCCAAAAGTTTTCATGTGATTTTTTTTTTCTTTTGTGATTGGTACAAGAACTGACCTACTTATTTCTCTCCAAAGTCAATGTCATATTGTTTCTTCTTTTTCTGTCACTTCTGCTTGATTAGGGGCTTCTGCTCTTTTATCTTCCATTTAAGGTTACAACTGACCACCCATGAAATCCTTCTCAAGATTACATTTACTGGATATTAGATTCTGCTAATTAATTCTCTGGATTAATTTCTTCTGAAGTAATATTATCAATTGTTCCAGTAAAGAAGAAACAGGCCAGCGGTAACTTGATTTATACATAAATGGATTAAAACTACACAAATGCAGTGGCTGCAGATATCATTGATCCGTGTTGATGGGCTGTTGTTGTTTCAATTGCTATTTGGTACGGTAAGGGACAATAAAGTAGGGAATGTTTTTGATCTGAAGCAACTGTTTCTCAGAAGATACCAGCAATTCTATGACAACTTATTTACAAAATGTATTCTATGCTCTGAAAAGTATTAAACCCTATAATTGTAACTACAGATGAAACTCATAATGTACTTTCAAGGACATTACGGACAGGATCAACGGCTTGATCCTGAAAGTCACTCAGGTTCATAGAATTCACCTCAATTGAGGCCACTCAGTGCACAATAAAAATGTGGGAGAATTACCAGAAAGAGGAACTATTCTATAAATTGAAAAGAGATAGAAAACACAGAGTATCCTTGAAACCAGGAACTAGACATAATCAATTAGTGATTTAACACAGAAAAACAAACACTTATATACACTATTCAGCATTAAATATAATATCTCAAGAATAGAGCTTGAAAGGCTTGATGAAGAGTTAGGCATACCTCTTTCAGGAGGTTAATGAGAAGTTGTCACCAACTTTTCCCCCTTAGCTCTGAAAATGTCCTATTTTCATTTTCTCACAGTGCTACTCTTCGAAATGCTTCTTTGCCACATTGGATTTGTTATGCACTGAGCGCAAAACGTACCCAGAAGGTCACCCTTTTTCGTTATTCTTTCTTGACTGTAGTCTGCTCCCCAAACAACAGTTTAAGGTCTGCGTTGACTCATGCCAGCTGACAAGAAGTTCAAAGGATATTAGAAAGAAAATTTCCTTTCAGCTCTTCCAATTCAGGAAATGGACTGGACAGGGAAAAGAAATCACCTTTCTATTCAGATTTTGTTCTCTGACTCTCTCTGTACCAGTGTGACAGGGTAGCACCAGATGTTTTCACTGCAGAAGCTTCTTCTAAAGCTGAATGGAATTGCAACTTTTTTGTTGTTTTAATAAAAATTCAGATAAAGTCCAACTGTTCTTAACATGTTTTAAATATTTTAAATAGTTTCACGTTCATAACATTTACAGTCAGAGGGTTCTTCACATTCTCTATCTTCGTATTCTCAGGACTTCATTAAGAAAATATGTACAAAGGGAATCTGCCAGGACACTCTGGGCATTCTCATTTCTTGTTTACAGGAATTTAAATTGTCAGCATTCATAGAAGAGACATCACTAAGTAGGAATATATGTTAAAATATGTACTGCAATAAAAAAACAAAGTCTGAAGCAGTTTATGATTGTTTCAGATCCTATTCAGCAAAATATCACCAACTGGTTAATATACTCAGCTCATTTGATTAATTAGCTTCATAAATTAGTGCAAATTATCCTTTTATCTCTGTGGTATTAGCAGCTTTCCATTTTGAATATGTACTCTGCCTGTGAAAACAGTGACTGCTTATTCAGCAAGCTTGTTCCTGACATGAAAACTCATATCCTCAGAATCATATCTATTAATTTTAGTGACCAAATAAATAAACATTAAATAACTATTTTTACTCTTGTTAGAACTGCAGAGAAAGTATAGCTAAAGGAAAACAATGTAGATTCAGCTCATGCATTGTTAAAAATTACAGTCCTTTCATGAAAATGCAAAACCATATTCTACCAATCCAATAACCTAACAGGGAGGGGGGAAAAATATTCTCTTCTATGTATTAAAGTTAATGGGATTGCATAGTTATAACTAAAAGCAGAGTTATACCTACTGAAACTTTCATTAGTGGTAATTATGCTCGAGCCACAAAGAGCCTGACTCCGACATTCGAAGATCAGCAGTTTGCTGAAGATGCAGTTCAGAAATTCATCTCTGATATGTCAACTCTGCAAATATAATGAGGAGTCACAAACATAGGAGAAAAACATGGAATCTGATGCTATTTTAGCACTACGTTTTTCACAGCAGAGCTGAGTACACAGTGAAGGCAGAACCGCTATGAGTAAAGAAACAATTTGGCCTCGCCATGCCTATTTACTCCGTTATCAGCTCCTCAGCCATCTTGCTCCAGCAAGCAGAAGCGAGCTGAATCGCTGAACAAGCGTGCTGATGATTTAGCTCATGCTTCTCCTCCTGTTTATACAGCTTTGCACCATCACCAAATCAGTCACAGAGGTACCATTTTACTATGTTTCCCATCTCTTTTTACAACGTACTTATGCTGCCATCCCACAGAGCATGACCCTTAAGGGCTACTCAGGAGAGCAATGGAAAATCATTTTTGAGCGGATTTCTTCTATCTGTTTGTGGGACTGGAAAGTCCCAAACAACCTGTACTGCTTCTCAGGTGACAGATACACTATTGTCACTTTCTTTTCATGCACCTCAATGCAACAATATGAAAACTACAAACAAAAACTGAAGGGCCATAGTATGCAGCAGAGAGAGGTGCTGGTGGAGAGGGAGGCCACAATCCTACCCCATTTATTTGCTTAGTGTTTTTACTTATACAACAGGAGCAAAGTAGATAAAGTTCCTGAATTATCAGAATTAAAGGGATTTGATAGATCTCTCTCTCTTAAGAGAGAGAGCATTACGGCTTGTGTTTAACATGACCTTTTGATGAAGTTAGCTATAGGGAGTACCAGACTTGTCTTCTGTCAACTCATAGCCCTCCGTCTAGCAGACTCCTGTTCTACCTCCCATTCTACCTCATTTGGACCAAACTTATTGGTGAAATTTACCTGGAAGCCTGCTTTGATGGTTAGGATCAACTAACTAACGTTTACTATATTAACATTACTTTCTGGTTATCAAATGCAAGAGATAGGAACCAGGACAATCTCCCACTCAAAGCAGAGCCAGCTCTACAGTCAGATCAGGTTATGCAGTGTTTCATACTGTTTAGTGTTGAAAACCTCCCAAAATGGAACCTTACGTAGACCCTTCTCCTCATAAATACATTTTAAGAGACTTTTTTTGTCCAAATTCCTCATTAGGAAGAGAGAAGCAGGCTCCAAAAGCAGCCACCACTGCTGCAGAGGCAGCAGGGCCTGCTCCTCCATACCACCCTTTCCAGCCCACAGCCGCCGCGTGGGGCCGGCCGAGCCAAGCGTGCATGGTTCAAGGCAGCTGCTTCCAGGAGAAGAGGGGCTATTCAGAGGCCAGATCATCTTTCTCTGTAAATGACCTCAGGCTGATAGAATTTCTGCAATGCTGTAGTATTTATTATACTATTACAAAACTGATTTTCTTTGTGCTTCCCCCCGCCCCCAGCTTTCCCATCTTCTGTAACACCTCCCCAGCTCCTTCAGTTTCTACCTATAAGAATTTTATAATCAAAGAAAAGCTTTAAATTTTAATCATTCAGGGAAGGGATTTACAAAGGCATCCAAAAGGTTCAGATTCCCAAATGCCATTAAATTTCACAGAGAATTTGGCACCAAACTCTCTTAAGGTTCTTTGGAAAAAAAATTATAGAAAAAAAATCATTCTTAAATTAATATTGTGCATGTGGAAGTATTTGCTTTGAGTATTAAAAAAAATCCTACTCTACTTTTTTTTTGTTCTGCTTTTTTAATTTTCTAAATATTTCTTCTCACAGATTGACTCAAAAGCTGCATCACAGTAAATCTAAGTGGAGTAAGAATAAGCTTCTCATTCAGTCACACAGTACACTCCTGCTTCATTGGAATGGATATTGTACATAATGTGTCCCTGAAGATGTTTTCTCCAGTGGGGCACATTGAATTTCATTTAAATGCCAAGGCTCAAAATCTAAAACAATGTGACTTTAACAAAAAATCTGATGAGGAATTTGATGAGAAAATGGCAAGAATTCCTGTGGCATTTGGGTAACAATTTCAAGCCTTCGTTTTAATAGAATAAACAGGATCATATTTCATTCAAATCTGGCAATGAGATGAGCTTTGGGTATTACATTGATATAAACCAATAAAGAATTTGCAAATTTGAAGCACTAATTAACAGACACAATATTAAATGAAAAAAGTTTGCTCCAGGGGCAAATATATTTTGAAGACTTTAAACTTTTATTAAAAGACATTTTTGAATGACGACTTCTGCCTTTGACTATTTTGTTAGTTTTCAGAGAGAGGTTCTCATGTTTTTAAACTAGTATGTTTAACATTGTGAGGATATAGATGAATAAAAGAGTTTTATTTCTTCCACCTTGAAACAATACAATGCCATGTCACTTCAGTAACAAAGGAAAACACATCATAAAATGAATCAACATAGAAGACAGCTGTATCACAAATTTTTAGCATTAGCTGTATACTACTGACTACATTGAACTCTGATAATATTTCTTTTTTTTTTTTTTTTTTTTAAAAAGTCCTACAGGAGTTCATTATTTGTGAGAAAAAGTACTCATATTTAGAGCCCAAATATGCCCTTCAGTGGGTCCTGGTGAAAAACAATTCTGAAGCTTTGGTCTAATGGTTGTATATGTACCATAATAAGAGGATTTTCTCAACCTAATTGCAATGCTGCACATAGTAGCCTTCTTGATACTACAATATCTAAGACTTATGTATCTGAAGGCTCATACTTCAGAAAATGGGAATGTCAGCTAGAATATTAAGGAATTAAATCTATGAGACTGACCTTCACATAAGATATTACAGACTGTTTTTTGAAACAAGTGGTTATTTCATCCCAAGCATATTATCATCAAAAGTCTGCTGATGATAAAGTCACCTGCACTGACAACTGAACAACAGCGCTACACTTAAAAGTTGTCACGTATTTAATTCATTAACAATACAGCTATTTGTTTCCAGAAATTAGATTTTTATTATTATTTTTAATGCTAGGTAGCATTTCTTCTGCTACATGCTATGCAATTATTGTGCACCTGCAACTAATTCTCTAATGGCAGGTCCAGGCTCTCTGGTACCCTAATTTTGGGTGTTTTTTTGTTTGTTTTGTTTTAATAGCTTTCATTTTCCTCCATTTTTCTTCTTCTGCATATAGTTTATTGTAGTTCCTTTCCCCCCCCCTTCTTTTTAATTTAAACACAAATTACGAGGCAAGTGTTTAGAAAGGTAATTGATCTGTAGTCTTGAGATAAAACATCTTTCCTTCTGATACTGATTGTGCATCAAAGTCAAGTTAAAGCACTTCACGTGCACTGATTAATTTTACCAAATGAATACTTGTAGAAAATGGAATATTAAAAAAGCCATTAACCATAAAAATAAATGACAAGGTATTGGGGAACTCATCCCATTAGAGCTTTATGTATCACCTGGTTTCAGAATTTGTACTGATGCTCACATGTACACTCACACACACATAAAACTACAGGAATTTTAACAACACTTGACGCTTGATCCCAGATGCAGAGTGCACAAAGTGTATGCCCATAACTCTGCACCCAAAGGATGCCCCCCAAAATAGAGGAACAAATATAAAAAACCCAAGCAAAAATACATATAGAGTTTGGCAGCAGAATGGAATCAATCCCTTCCTGTCACCACGTGCACCTAGCTCAGGACTGCAGTGTGTAACTTCATGCTAGACTTGTGGGAAATGTGTGGGAATTCACAAACACCACATCCTTCCCTCATGCTTCTATCCCAGCTTTGTAGCCAGTTCAAAAACCAAGGGAGAATCATCTGTGGTATGTAAGAGCCCCAGAGGCACTGTGAACAGGCCCACCACATTAGTCAGTTTTATTTTGCTGCTAACACCTATTATTTATCTTCTTAGAACATGAACGTGATGAGAACAAATGTTTCAGAAACAAATTCAAATATGAAGTCTGCTAGAGCTGTCCCCTGTGCAGCTTTTTCACAGTAGCAATGAGCTATTAGAGAAACTGAGTATGAGCGATACAGTTTTAGGTACAGAGAGTAATTACAGTACAGACAAATAAACAAATTGGATGCAGTAAACTAGACTGCAATATTGCAATACTACAGCTACTCTGTGCTAATTCCCCATGTACGTGTTCTTCTTTACTAAGGAGTAAGCTATCTTACATTTACTATGTGTTAAGAGAAATCAAGCCTGCAGTTTTCACTGATGCCAGGTTATACTTTCTCTTAATAGATGCAGTTACCTATCTGCCTATCCATTTACATTACAGAATTGAAAGAGAACTTCTGTATCAAAATAAAATTCTGCATTAAAATACAGATAGCCTTGATAAAGCAAAAAAAGCAAATAATCATATGAAATAAAAGAAATGAAGTCATAACATAGAAAAGAGACATTAGTGACACCAAAGTACAGAGAACCTAAACTAAGGTCAATCAAGCTAGTAACACCACACAACACAGCACAGTGCAAACCCGGCTACAGGATGTCCAGACTCAAGACAATTCAGGCAGAACTTATGCGGTTAATATGGAAACTTCCGTAACACAACTGGAGAACTGAGTGCATAACACTAATAATAATTTTCTATCTTTAATGGTCAGTGATGCTTTTTCCATCCCACTTGGTCTGGACAGAAAAATCACCTGGGCTGAAATTCACCATCCAACAACAGCAGCAACTGCATTTGTTAACTAGATCCACGATTTTCTGTTTCCGATTTAAGTTCCTAAATGCTTGTGTTAGAAGACTGCAAAGTCTCTGACCATGATATCCTAACTTGGAAAAGCATCCTAAAATAAAATAAAAAGCACACAGAAAAAGGACAAACATCACTGTGTGCTTTTACACAAAATGAGGCTTTGGGTTGTTGAAGCATTTATGAGTCCTGAGTAGCTATCTGAATCTGGCAAGACAAGCGCACTACTATGCATAATTCCCCATTAAATACACAGCTTCAGCAAAAATGCTGAAGTTAATTTACTTTCCCAAAGTGGCTCACTTTGAATGGGAAAGATTTGCTATAAAAGAAAAATTACATATTAACTGTTACTTTCTTAAAATTCTTCATTTTGGAGACGTTAGCAGCATGGCTAAGATACACATCTGAGGAAGCAATTCAGCAGCAAGGCAAGTGACCAGCTTGAGCAAGAAGAAGGCTCTTTCAGGAGCTGTTCTAATAGGAAAAGGGCACTACTGGGATCATCGCATCCTGATTAGTACCAGCACAACCAACTTCTCCCTGCCAGTCAGCTGGATTTGCACAAGGAGACAAAAGCCAAGGCAAGTTCAGATTTTGGAAATTAATAAAGTTTTACTTAATTTTATATTTCCAGGAACAACAAAACTCAAAACAAAACTCATCAGGAGGAGAGTCAGATCAGCCTTGAGCAATTTTAGATATTAGATCTTCAACCTCTGCCACTTTGGTCATGATTCAGGACAGATTATATTCACATATACACATAGGTATTTCTTGCTTTCTTTTTCATTCCAAAATTCCCATATGAATGCACTCACAAACATTTGAAATTGAAATTTCAAAGTACTCATGTGACTTCTACCAGTATCAATTTTCCCCATTCAAGAAAAACAAAACCATGAACTGTATAACACAATTTCAACCACTTTGTGGATTGTCCAGAAAGTGCTATTATTATGCTCCAGAAAGCCTATCTTCTAGGCTATACATATATATTTGTCTCATGACACTGCTCATATCCAACAATTTAGGAAATACCCTTTCACTATCGCAGAAGAATCTATCTGCTCTGAAAGCAGGTGCAATGCCAACTAAGCTCTCCGGAAAGGCAGGTAGTTACGTGTATGAGCACACATAGCTGCTGCCAACACAGCAGCCATCCTGCCTGCCCACCTACTGGTTTCACGGAACGAGACAACTCCTCTGGGCCGTGCTCTTCTACCCCGTGTCACACTTCCCGCACAGCCTCCATCCGTCTCTGCATCTCCCTCGGCACTGTTACCCTCTGAGAAGTCACTCTGAACTGCTGATCTGCTCATGGAACTCATGGAAGTGCTAAACCATCAAATTCCCATATGGCACAAGCATGACCTCCCCTACACGCATGTGATCTCTGGCTTTGGGGTTACTCCTTTGTGTGTAAAGTGTAAAGGCAAAAGTCAGCAAACAGCTAGGCTTGAGCAAGATTTCCATACACAGTTCTTTTTTCAGACAGCACAAGGCTCTCACATGTACAAGTACACACACAGAAGTGTACGTATATACCCTCACCACACACAGAAACATTAGAAAACTACACACATTTCCTTTTCCTGCGCCTTTTACTTTCTAGTACTTTCTCAGTATCTAACACTTTTTCTCTAGCAGTTCAGTTGTTTGTTTGGAACATGTTTTTCCCTCTTTTATTTTTTTTTTTCCTCCAAATTGGTTTTTCGTCCTTGAGGAGCTGCGCAATCAATTTCCTTCCTCATATCTTTCACTCCTCTTTTCGAGCTTTCTTTAAAATGGTTTCTGTAATTTATAATCCTCAGCCATGTTTGCCAGCTGCTGTCCTTCTTGGAATGAGGGACACAAACAGTCTCCAGCACAGGAGCACAAAACCAACCAGGATCCATGCATTTTATCTACACAGATTACCCAAGTCTTCATTTTCCAATAAATCTATGCAATTCACAGTTTCTAACAGTTAGGTTTGCTTTGCAAAGAAATCAGTTCAATGAACAGTAGCCCCATGAGGATGGGCACACACTTGGGCACTGCCCGACTCCACTGCCCAGCCTAGAGCATTCCTCACCACAAAGGAGGGAAACGGAAGCAGTTTCCAAGTTTCCTCAAGAAAGCCACTAGCGTCACAAAACCTACTCCACTGAATTCCAGACATTGGGAGCAAGCATGTACATTCATTTTGCTTACATCAGCTACATCCTGTTAAAGTCATGAAAAAAGAAGAGAATCAACAGCCCATCTCTAAACAGATTATAATCTTTGACTAATATTGGGCTGTTCTTTAGAGGGCAGAATCTAAGCTAAATACAGGACTTGGAAAGGATCATTTAGAAGAGGGTTTTTTTGTGTGTGTGTGTTTTTTTTTTTTTTTTTAAAGGTGTAAAACATGAACTTCAGTATTAGGTTTTCAGAGGTCAGTATCTCCTCGCATATATACTCATAGAAGTTTATTGCTAAAAAAAACAATTGGTGCTTAAAGTGCTACACAGGTGTTTTTGGACACTAGACACCTAGTTGGTAGGTAGATGACACATTGTATTACAGAAGAGTAAAATGAGGCAGAGAAGTAGATGTTCACAGCTAGGGTGAAACCATATTAAGCAAAAGCGACTTTAAAGAACACATGAAGTACTTCACTCAGAAATTATTGTTGATGAAAATCAAGTACCTAATTATAATCAAGTAGTAACAAGTTAAGCTGTCACATGACAGTAAAAGTGAGATATATACTGAAATTCGCAGGCTTGCCTTCTGGATTCAATATCCTCATACTTGTGGTACTTTCCCAACTATGAGGGAGTAATGAACTCAAAGCAAAGCATAATCTACTGTACTTCTGACTTGAGATAATTAACCCAGTGCAGTCTTCCTATGAAATCAGGGTATAGTCTTAAAACTGCCATGTGGCCATGCTTTGCCAACAGCTGAAGACTTCTTACTGAAATCTAGAGATCTTTATTTTACAACGTCTACTTCAAATATTGACTTTTATTATGGACCTAGTCCTGTACGGTGCTGCATGTCCTTGGTTGCCATCTGACATTCACCAATTACAAGGTCACACTTGATTGATAAAAGCCTCCAGACAAGTCAAAAATTTATTTAGGATGAGAAAAAGGTAAACAGCAAAATATAATTGAAAAATGGTGTAGTTTCTGACACATTGGGCCCTAGCACTTTCTTTCATTTCACTGCACTGATGGAAGGTAGTCTAACAAACAGAGAGGAAGAGAATACAACTCTTGTAGATGCAAGCTCCAAAATATGTAGTCATTGATTTCCTTCTCAGAGCACTACATTAACAACAATATCTCTTTAAGTTAGTAAATATTAAAGAAGATTGCTATTGTTTTTTCCTCTCACAGTTATATAATACTTAGGCATAAAGGCAGTAATAGACACTGAGATTATTTCCTGAACAAGTTGTACCAAGAGTGGGAAGTCATCATGCAAAGTACAAAGAAAGCGACATTATTTAAGAGTGGCACAAAGAACAAGTTGTTTGCACATACTATAAATGCAGTTCATTTCATTACATCATAATATGTAAGAAAATTTAGCAGGAGCACAGCAGTAAAGATGACATCACCCTTTTATATCTGCTTTTTGTGTATTTTGGTCCCAAAAGTATCTTCGCGATCACCCAGAATCATCAACCGTTACTAAGAAATAATGTTTATATTCTAATATGATCAAATGGAAAAGGAGTCTCAGAAAGCTAATCTCCATTAAAAAAGTACAGTATAACAGATTTTTCAAGGCTAAAGTCATCATTAGATCATTAAATCTGACCTTCCATTTAACATGATCCTTAAAGTGCCATGCAGTTTTCCTTGCATTAAGTCAAATAACTTGGACAAAATATTACTAGCTGACTGCACATCTGTTCCATACTCTCAGAACTGTTCTTCCTAGATAGAGACAAAAATACACAAAAGCTGGAAAGGGATTTTAGTCTAGAACAGCAGCAACTCCTCCTCAACAGATGAACACAATTTGTAAGTAATTACTTTGCAGCCAGCACTAATGAGACCACTCACTATTGTAGCCCATGCAATATCCTCCCAGAAGTCGTACCCAACAGTGACTGTGAGCCCAAGGAAACATGGATTTGAGTTGCAGCATCTCATGCTCACAATTCTTGTTATGTAGCACTGGAATTTGCCTCATTCAGGGAAACAGCAGAGTTGCCACAGTTTGTGAATACGCATTTAAGATTCAAGTAGCAGCTAAATCAGCACAACTATTGAGTACTAAACTACTGATTATACTAACAGAATCACCTTTCCATAATTGTTCACGTGCCACACTGACAGGAGGAAAGCAGAGAAGGAAAAGCAGTGGCAGGAGCACAAAAGGCCTGAGAGCAAATGGTGTCCGGTGTTAACTTTAAGGTCACAAATATGTGAATATTTTTGGATGAACAACTTTTATAGCATACTGAAAAGAATATTTTTCACCCCTCCTTCTCCACCCCAAGTTTTGAATTTGTGAGTTTAACTCACAAATTCAAGACTGAGAGTTTCTTTTTTTTAGCAGTTGGGCTCTCACCTAACTGATTTAGGTGACAACCATTGCCTGCAAATACCCATGGTGCTTAATGGCAGGGAAAGGGAGGAACCAAATGTTAAAAAAAGAAATTGCCATGTATGGTCTTCAGAAAGAAAATCACAGTCAAATTTGAAGCAAAGGATGTAAGACAAGGGTTTTTTTAGGACATACAAGTAGTCAACAACGGAGTTTTGCATATTGCAATTCTGCAGGCACCTCTTTTGCACTCCATATTTGATGCTGATAGTAGACCATTAGATCTATCAATATGAAAGGTATATACGATTTATGAAACCAATTCAAAAACCTACAGTTAGAACCTGGAACCTAATTATTAAATTACTGTTTTTAAAACTATTAAATAATTTTATCTACTAGCAAACTTCAGGAATAAGAAAGTTAAAGACAGACATTAAATCAATTTGAGAACATGACTACTGGTTTTCAGGTTTACACTTTAACTGCATTAAAGAATTCCAGGGGAAAAAAAATAGTAAATAAAGCTTTTTTCAAATAGCTTCAGAATGCAGCATAACCCAACTTTTCTAATACTTCTACCATAAGAATATGTTGAAAGCTAACTTTCCCTTTTAGTAATGACAGGTAGAATTGTCACTTAGACCATCAAGCCATTAAAACAGTTTTTAAAAAGTATTTTGTAGATTCTGTGACACTAGCATTCTAGATATTTTTTCAGTGCCTTTTCAATCAAGAACATCTGGCTAAAATTGCACTATCTGACCTTTCGATTAATGGCCATGCCTCTTGCCTGTCATACTAATACAGAGTTTGGGGAATAGTTAGGATTCATCTGGAAGCGATATAATTTCTGCCTTTGTCTTTCCTTTCTGGACGCTAATGGCTTTTTGTCAGTCCTCTTCACTCACTGTATGACACATAGCAATTCTAGCTAAGTTGTCCATTAACTTTAAGCATTATGACACGAACAAAGCAACTTCTTAAAGAAGTTGAGCTATATAGATTAAATTTCTACAAATCCTTTGCTTATAAGGTGCTGCTTTCAGCTGTGACTAATGCTTATCTGAGTGCAACAGTATCCATTACAAATTAAAACAGGCTGCTTAAATATAAACAGGTCACACAGTCTGTAGATTCAATGTATTGGTGCTCATTTTGTTTCTCTCTGCTCTACTGTGGTTCTCTCCCCTACTCAAGCAAGAACTATGAAAGACAAATCAACAAGCAGAAAGCTACAATACATTGGCTGAAGTCCAAGGCCTCCATGTGGTCTAAATGCTACTTCCTTAAGATCATGTAGTATACAGTGCTCTATAGAACACATAAGCAGAAAGTAATACATTTCTATGCAGACTCTTAGGTTCAAAGTTACAAACTACACAGGAAAATAGATTCTGTTAGGAAAATTGACACATGTGGTCCTTTAAACTTTTCAAAAATAATTCTTCTTTTTAAATATTTATCATGTGAGGTTTAAATAAAACATCTGTAACATCTTATAAAAACAATTGCATTGGATGACTTTTAGAAATATATTCAACTGTACAATATTTTACTCAGTTCTACCAATCAGACATCTGGTCATGTTGCAGTAAGGCTGTAGTACAAAGCATTTCTGTTTCAGTTTTATTTCATATACTGTTCTAAATAAGTAAATAAAAAAGAAAACTCTTATCCCTTATTACTGGGACTAATCGTGTCTATGAAATTATACTTGTAGCCATGCCCTTCTGTGTCTCCCCACTGATGTGAGGTCTACCTTAAGCCACAAGTAGAGGCAACACAGCCTAAAAACAAAGCCTGCCAGGGTACGTTAATCTATCTGAAACTGCTTTTTTTTTTTTTTTTTTTGGGACACAAAGGTCTGTATTACCTGGTATTTCCAGAGCTCCTTCTCTGGTTTCTCACCTCAGTCTTGACCAAGAGTAATGAGGCAGCTATGCTCCTGTCTTCTGTCTCCATCTCTTCCATTCCCAAATGTCTAAAAAAATTCAAGACCTCACTTCAGCTGAGCCCTGCAAGACAATGAACAAAACAAGCTTTGGTCATAAGTAATACAAAACCTTAACAAAAAATAATATTTTTTATGACCAGAATTATCCAGTCATAGCAGAGGACATTGCAGCTTCCAAAAAAAGAGAAGGCAACTTTCTTAAATGTCAAACTCTAAAATAAGTCTCAAACCATGAAACCTGTTGTGCTTGAACTTGAATGACTCTCCACTTTTTCACTACATTGTGCTGTTATGTTCTGTCTTGCCAACCCTTCGTCTGAAGCCCTTCTCTCAGAGGGTGATAGTACATCAGCCTAATGCCAGCTTTGCTTAGTAGCAAACAATCATATTCCTGTGAGACACCTTTTGGGACACCTTCAATGACAAGTACTCACCTACTCCTCATAGCAAGGTCCTTTCTAACCCCATCTCTTCAAATTAAAAGCAAAATGAAACAAAAAGGCTCCAACAACTAGATAATTTTAACAATTGAGAAAACTGCTCAGATGACTGAGAACCAAGAGAAAGAACCCGCTTTCCCTGATGCCAGGACCTCTCTGTTAATCCGAATCCAACAAGTGAAAATAATTTGCTCAGCTCAACAAAGGTCAGGTGCAAAATGCAAGGTTGGGGGTGAAAGATAAGAGAGGAGTGTTTTTTGTGGCAAATGACAGCTGTGAAGAATAAAGCTGTCACACACCTAATGCACCACAGTCAACGTGTTGAACTTCATCCTGGCTGATATCTTAGGTGCCACAAAGTCAGGGGAACAGCAGGTCAAAAATTCTCCAAAAACTTTTATGCCCTGTGGATTCCTACAGCTCCGCTCCCATCTTGCCTCCTACGCTCCATCAATCCAGGAAGAGCTACTTGAAGCACTCGCTGTCACAGTATTTTCCAGGCCTCTCCCTCTGCCCCCCACACAGTCCATCCACTCGGGCACCTCATCACCAGCTATACGGGCAAGGCTTAGCCTGCACATGCCTGCATGCCCATACAGTTGGCCCATGCCTTGGCCATATGTACTTTAGACTGCTCAAGAAAGACTAAACATGAATGTCCCATTAACCACACCTAGCCCTACCAGTTACAAAAGCCCTGATTCGGCACTATTTGTCCAACAATTCTTTTGTTGAAAATCCAGTGACACAGCTTTCCAGTCTGAATGCCACAGCAAATAGCTATATGAGAATCTGAGACTGCATGAGCTTGTGCCATCCTCGTTTCTTAATTGTGGGACAGAATTAACTCCTGTTGGCACCTCTCTCTTGTCTTCAGCGTGGTGCGGCCACGCCGCGTGCGGTAACCCTCTCACACACACAGACAATGCAGCTGGGTAATAGTGGCACTTTGTCCTGCGCTGCAAACTCATTTCTCTCTAGTGTCTGTGTCGTAAGACCCATAACACTGAGACATCTGAAAATGCTGATCCTTTGTCACTTTGCCAGGTCCTGCACACTTGTAGGATTCATTTAAAAACTTTCATTCAAGTGCCTGCCCTGCACACAGAATTCACAACAAGAACAACAAAAAGAGATATCTGTTTGATGGTGCAAACTCCCTGCTTTGGGCAAGTGGGTACTGAGCTGCCAGTCACTGACAAGGGACTGCAACAAAGGCAACTCCATCGTCTTCTACATATAGCTAGAGTGACTATGCTAAAAGGTTACACTTTGGTTTTCTGCATATAACTAGACAATTTCCATTTAAGACATAGACTTAACTTTCAAGCAAAAAGATGCCTAATTTTTCAGATTAGCTATACATCTAAATGCTGTAAAGACTTCCGGACAAAAAGGTGTGTGCGCCCATGGTGGGGGTAGGTTTGAAAAATGCAAGGAGCTACAGAGCATTTTTCAAAGCAAAATGCTTTCATGTCATCTTTGAGGAATATGTATTTGTGTATGTCCAAACAGACATACACATTGAAATTAAGGCTCCTTGCTCTTATCAGCTCTGCTGTAGCTCTCCCCATTACCATAACTGAGGAAATGTAATAGAAGGAAATCAGAATAGCTGGGATAGATGACTCATGTTCACATGATTTTGGTGAGTCAGGGAGAAATAGAAAGGTGAATTACAATGCAATGACAGAAATCAGTTTTTATGTGAAAAATCAGATGATGGATTTATATTGCACAAAAGCATTATCCAAAAATCTCTCTGTAACATGAGAAGGTGGCTACATTATAGGCTAAAGGAGAAGTTTGTAGTGATAGACATTGCTACTAAATTCACAGAGGCGTAAAAAGATAAAGAAATAGAAAAACAGGCCTTAAATCAGTATATACAAGCTGATGACAGAATCTGCTTGGTTACATTACAGGTTTTAGCTAAAACAAATCTTGGACAAAATAAGGTAGAAACGAGATTTCTTAAGACAATTTCCAGGACTAGTAGAAAACAACACAGCATTACATACAGATACCAGACGCAAAGGAACCAGCATTACCTGCATGGACA
This sequence comes from Crypturellus undulatus, assembly GCA_013389825.1. Taxonomy (NCBI): domain Eukaryota; kingdom Metazoa; phylum Chordata; class Aves; order Tinamiformes; family Tinamidae; genus Crypturellus; species Crypturellus undulatus. The sequence goes on from VWPW01018652.1 coordinate 727,870, forward strand.
GTGAAGTCTCATGTTCTACCAAAACCCAACATCTCATGTTAAATGCTCCTAACAATGTAGTTTATCATGAAATGTGAGGCTCATAAAAAGCTGAATGAAACAACTGTAACATTGTCTATAACCTAAGTGACTAAACAGAGTGCTGATAACACTTCCTTCTGATTATACAGTGTCTGCATAAATTAAAGAATTATAATTATGTCAGGAACTACACATTAGGGAAACTCATTTTAATATATTGTGGAGTATATCGTTCCTATATATATTAATCAAGGTACATAAAAACTTTGCTTACTCTTGTTTTGCTTCCAGCATGCTGTGTATATTAACCTGTCCAACTTTACATACTAACCAATTGTGACTATTACATCCATATAATTTATCAGATTAAAAAAAAAAATTAAACTCAAGCAACACCTTTCCATATGGCCAATTAGTGAAGTCATAAAATGCAGCAAATATATGATGCTGTATTGAACATCTGTGCTGGTTATCCTATGGGAATTTTTAATAAAGGACCAAACAGCATATTGATGTTAATTCTGTGTTACCGGGACTTTAAATAAAAAACTAAAATAAATAGCATCCATTAAACTGATCATACTGTTGTAACTCAAATTGTGTTTATTATGCTAATGGAACATGAAATTAAGAAAAAGACCTTTATGCCAGTGGAATTAATTAATGAGCTTTATGAAGGCATTGGGATGTAATTTATTTCTAGATAAGTAAGTCTAATTTGCAGTTCCATGGGTCTCTGCAATGCTGATTGTAATAGTTATTCCTGCAGATGTGCTGCTCACAGCATGTCTTTCCATTAGAACTGAACACCTCATTATATAAACTGTACCTAATTAAACATAATACAGTGGTGACTTGTTAAACTGGCCTTTTTAAGTCAGCAGCTGCCTAAGCTAATAATACTGTACACAAGATTTATATCATCCACCATATAATACTGATATTAAAAAATACTGCCCAAGGGATTGATAACTAATTTACCAGTATGTAACAGGTACACTTCAGATTCTGCAGCGGAGGTTAAAGACTACCAGTCTATAAAAATCAAATGAATTCAAGTCTATTTGGAGTCCTTAATAATTATGAAAGTTTTTTGTGTATGTTGCCCTCCGCCTTTTTTCTTTTTTTTTTCTTTAGTAACTGTTTTCTTTTTAATGGGTTATTAAAAAAAAAAGAAAAAAAGAAAGAGAGAATGACTCCTGTGCTATGTTCTTTCTCCCTATCTGATGCGCTATTTTGCTTACGAGGTTGGTATTACTGCAATATCTGAACATCGTTAGACATGTGCAAGCTCATTTTAATTTCAGGTAAACCTAAACAAGAACCCCCTAAAAACAGATGCAGCTATTTTTTGAACTTTGAAAACTGGATTCTGCGACTACTCCAGGTCACGTCTGTCTTTCCACCCAAATGGAGATGTATCGCGTGCTCAGCAAGGCAGTCTGTCCCCAGGACATCTGCCTAGTTCACTTACAAAATCTGACTGTCAGAAACCATACTGAGAACAAGAAGCTGATTCTCCCATGAGAGCAGACAGGAATATTCAGAAACACCACAGGAACAGATACGGCACAAACAGGGCCTGACGCTGGAAGCTCTCGCGTCACGTGCGCGCTTTCTGGCGAGAGCCGCTTTCTGCTGCTCCTCCGAGCGCGCGGGCCCTGCCGTCTCGCGCGCTCGCTGCGGCCGCTCTGCCACACGCGCCACTGGCGGCTGCTGGGGGGAGGCCACAGCTCCTTCCGCACCCGCCGCCAGCACCGGCTCGTTCCCGCAGTGGGACAGTCCATGGGAAGCAACGTGCTCAGCCCTGCCTAGGGCTGCTGCTTCTCTGCTTACCCGGGAAGAAAAGGGGACCCAAATCCTAAGCATCTTCTCACAACAAACAATCAACTTCAGCACATGCTTAAATTTAGTCAAGACTTAAGTCCGCCAACACCAAGTACCAAGACAAATTCAAAGAGATGTTGAAACATTTGCTTGGTCAGGACTTCAGCTTGCTCAGAATATCCACCATCTTGTGCAACCTTTTCTCACACGTCAAAGCTAGAAAACCCATAAAAAAGCAGAAGTGACACTGTTGCTTCAGGACAATCGCTCCAATTCTTTTCAAGTTCGAAGGGAAAAGATTCAGATTTTCTCTGTGCTGCTTTCTCTGTCTTACTGAGCACTAACAAAAAGATAGTGCTTTTAATCAACCATTACTTTATGTCTATTTTCAGTAAGCTGTGACAATCCAACCACAATCCTTTCCTTGCCACAATAGCCGACTATTGTGATAGCAACCCCTGTCACTCTCATAGCCTTAGTATGTGCAGTGTCATACTTCACTTCAAAGGGTTCTTAGGAAAGGGAGGTTGACAGTGTCCACTTTCTTGCCAGAATCCCAGGATCACTCTGAACTGTAGTCTGAAATATAGGAACTGTCTGCAAATTAAAACAGAATTATAGTTTAGACAAGAGTTACACATTCTTAGCGAAAGGACCCATCTCATCTTACATGAAGCAAGACAGGAAAGCCAGGAGTGGATCTATTTAACCAGCAGATAAGGCACAGCAGCCCTGCAAACGGAAAGGGCTTGCGCGCAAGCAGCTTGTGGCACCGGCAGCACGGCCCTGCCGGAGAGCAGCCCGCAGGGCCCCAGGAGCGGTGCGACCCTTGCGGTAGACAGCACGGCGGCTTTTTGCATGGGAGACTGCGACGACAGGCAAAGCCCGCAGGAGAAAATGCCACCAGGGTAGAAACTGCACCAAGGCTGCCGTTTCATCTCCTGCTTGTCATCGTTTAAGAGAGTCCTCCAACTGCTACCCCAAGTATTTAACTTCTGCTATACAATGTCATAGCTTGGAATCCTCATGGTAAAATCTTGCATTATAAAATTCCTGTAACACCATCCTCTTTAAAAAATAGTACTGTTTGAATTCAAAGACAGATCTGTTTTTGGTAGAAGTCCTATTTAACTTTATAACCTTTCAGTAATCAAATATGAAATAGAACAGAGCCGAACAGCAACTTAATTTGATGAGAGAGTAGGAGTTAGCAGAATCAATCCTGTTCATGAGCACCCTGGGTCTATGATAATTATTACTTTTAATTAAAGTATTTCAGATACAAACTAATTTTCCTTGCTCACTACTGTTATTGTATCACTTGACTTGTAATGGGAACCATGAACACTTTGAAAATGGGCTGACAGACTGTTTAGTTTCAGAAAGTAGTTACTTCTGCATCCTCTGCCAAAATACATTTTAATAACTTAGTCCAGCTGAATTCCTGCATGACTTAGCACAGATAGCCTATGCTCCCTCAAAACTATGAAAATATAGACCCTGCATCTTCAGTCATAAAAATGCATCACAATCTCACCAAAGACTTTATCAGATCTAGAGAGACGGCTACATGTTGGGTCTTAAACTTGACAAATATTTTTGAAAAATTTAAAATTATTTTAAAAGCAGAGATCCTTATTAGTTTCTCAAAGCAGACGACAAAAATCCTGTTATTACGCTCTTCAAATACATGGAAATAAACACAAGTTGGATGAAATAAAATATAAAATTATTTTACAGGTTCAATACAAAGCTTATAACATTAATTCAAATTCAATTATTTTATCCCACTGTTTTTCATTACGGAATTGTTTTACACTTTCATACTCTGACTGGGACTGGAAAAAAAGAATCAAAAAACACAAAGGTGGCTTCCCAAGCTTGCTACCCAGGCCGAGTTTCTCAGGTTCATGTACAGATTCAGAAAAACAACCAAACTGAGAGAAATATCAACATATTCTGATGCTTACGTGAGCTGAACTTCCTGAGTCCTCTAGGGAAAGTGACTTACAACTGGTATCACTTCACAGGGGCCTGGGAATACTGACCTGAGAGTTTAATCTATTTTACTTCTTAGACAGTTAAGGACTACGTACACAAGCATTTATCGTGGAAGCAATAAAAAAACCTCAGACCATCACTTATCCTCAACCTTCTTTGAAGAAAATGGAGTACAAACACCTGGGACCAAACAAGACTCTTAGCAACATCTCAGGCTCAAGGAAAAAAAAAAATGCAATAATATGATCAGCAGAAAAAAAAATAAAAAGAAAAGGAAGAAAAAAAGTTCTTCATTGAGGACCAAACTAAAAAAGTTACTGTTTAAGTAAATTACTGCTAGTATGAAGTCAAAAGCTGTCACCATAAAGTCAAAAGGATTTCTTGGGTGAGAGAAAATGTTCTGAACATACTCATGTTCTGCCTTTGAAACCAAGGGCAGAAGGTTACTGCCAGTTGGTTTGCCGAAGACTTTATTCACAGATTGAAAAGCACTAATCCTCTTCCTGGAATATTCCATAATTATCCTGGAATATATATACAAAGAGTAATCTAAATAATTATGATATCATCACCTGAAATAGTAGCATCAAATGGTGATTTGGAACAATTACAGAAGATAAAAATAGCAGCTTTTTCCAAATACTTCTAGACTTACTTAAAATCTGTGTCTGGGTGAAGGGAAGTCTCCTAAACCTCCCCCCAGATGACAGAAGAAATTGGAGAAAAGTTGTCTCATGCTATCACTTCTCCACAAATAGGACAACCATTTTTTTAAAACAGTGAAAGGATAAGGGAAAGAGAGGAAAAAGCTCACATTATTTCTAGTTCCTTCTCTTGCCAAAACCTGGGTTTAGCAGTACGACAAGGTCGCAGCTGTTCATTGATAGAACAGATCTGACACGTTTGTTAATTGCTGAGTAAGTTACAGCACTAAAATCTTTTCAATTACAACATTTTCATGATTTGCAAGGTCAGTTTCTATTCCCATGCATCTCACTGTAACAAGTACTAATGCAACGTAGAGAGTAGGATTCAGACATTTGATTCTGGTCTCATCAGTGACAGAAATTTCCACTGACTTCAACATAAGCAGAATCTGGTCCTCCCTGTACATTTTTAAATAAAGCAGCCATTCCTATCATAATATTTTCTGGCTGTTGATGGGACAAAGGAGATGAGACAATCTGATAAAAGTAACAGATGAAAGCATATTATGATCTAGACTATCTCCATTATAAGACATTAAAAAACCTCTACAGTGTGTATATATATTACCGTATTGCAATGAAAGTTGACCTGGTTTCTAGAGGACAGGTTTTTAAGTGCGATACTGCTGCAATTTTCAATGACATACATTTCTACAGCATTTCTCATGCCACTGAAGATTAGATATGTCTGCAAACTACAATATAAATGCAGTAGAATTTTATCTTATTCCTTCTTGGCTGCTAGCTGTAAAGCAAGTGTTTGGATATTATTTTCTATATAAGCATGAATCACCAAGACTCTTCTAGAATTTTTTTAGAAGACAGACATAATTATTTTTGTCATTGTCACTAACAACAGAAGTACCACTGCTAATCCAAGTTGTCTTCTTTCTCTGGGGGTTCCACACAGAATCACCTCAGAATACATTTTAAAAGCATTGGCATCTTGAGTTAGATTGCCCCAACTTCAGCACCAAATTCTGGGACCTCCAAGGTACAAAGCAATAAAAAATGCACAGAAGGGTACAACCCCACAACGAAGGAGATCTCCCATTCACTAAGCGAAAAATCACCAGAAGACAGTAGGGTGGTTTCTGCATGTCCAGCAGGCCTCACGGAGTAGAGACTTGGGCTGTTCTCAGGCACATGTGCCCACAAGACACAGACTAGTCCTAGCACAGTCAGGTGACATTGCTTTCAAGACCCAGAACACACTATACTGAATTAAAATGTAATGCATTAGGAACTGTTTTAGAGTAGTTCTTAGTGACTTCAGCTATTCATATTTGATGTACTCTGGAGAGTTTAAACTCCACAGGGAATGACTTACACAGGGTGGGAAAAAAAAGAAATGCTATTGACTGGAAAACAGGGAGCCGAGTCAGAATGTTTTCACAAAAAACTGCCCTGTGCTTCTGGCTAACTGGGCTGAGGGAATCCCTGGCCAGCTAGGTCCCAAGAAAATACCCTTTCTTGCCAAATACCTCCTAGCCTCCCGCCCCCATCATTTGCTTGAACACACCTCTTAAGACCTAACGTAAGTAGTGCTAGCAAAGTTATTTTTCTTGAAGTAGACACAACCACAAATTCGACATGTAACTTAAGGGAAGGACAGTTATTAGAAGGTAAAAGGAAAGAATCATAGAATCGTTAAGGTTGGCAGGGACCTCGATAGATCCTCTAGTCCAACCCCCTGCTCCAGCAGGGACATTGCCTTTGATTCATCCCTTCTGTGCATACTGAGCCAGACTTGCAGCTAACGCATAGCTTCATTTTTCCATTCGTACCTATTTAGTGATGATATTCTCAAAACTGGCATGTTTAGCTGCACAGTTTAAAAACAAACTCCATTTCAGTATTTTCCAAGCCCCTATACAAGTAGGTAACATGGTGAAGGGTCAAAGAGCTGCCCACATTTCTACTCTTTGCCCAATCACATCACTACTCCCTCTGGCCACCCATGAGTTAAGATTTGCTTTAGTCACCAAAGGTAGGCATCAGGCTTAATGTTTGAACCCTAATACAAAAGCTCAGTTAAAACTAGAAATGCATGCACAAATTCTGACCTTGTGCGAGAAAAGAATGAATATTGAGTTTTATTGGCTTCCCACCAAATCTGTTAATTTCACTATACTTTTTCTGACTTACTCCAAATTCACAACTTTAGAATAATCACATTTGCAGCTCTGCTAATTTTGCTTCTCTAGGAACATAGCAAATCTGGCTGCCACAAATGTGGTTCTTTTGTGTTCAAAACTGCATCACATATATTTAAAAATACATATGATATTTATAAAGCCTACTCAAAACATTACCAAATTGTCCCATTTTCATGTTTTCATGACAATTTATATGTTTTCCATATGGGCAAGTGCTGACAATGTGATACAAGCTTAGTGGAACAAACTGTGGTTTCTCTTTATTGTCTTGGCATCAAAAATCGACCCTTGCATAAAAATAAGCCTCTCCAATATTTTCCAGGGATGAATTTTCATTAAGGCAATATTACATGCTGCCCTCTCTCTCATTTTATCCAAAAATGAGCCAGGAATTTTCACTGCTTACCTCACCATCGTATCTGAGAGCATTATAGAACTACTGAAAAAGCAGAGGATGCTTAGACAGTGCAGAATTATTCAGCCAAGTGCTCTGTACCCTACTGTGAGGGCCACAGAGAGGCTCTGGGCCGGGGGGCTCATTCTCCATCCATGGGCAGACAGAAGACATCCCTCCTACACCATCCTATTTCTGTTTTCTCCCTCCAACTCTCAAGAAGCAGGAAGAGTTAATGCCTGCAAGCATTAGCAGAAGGTTGTGCTAAAGGACTAAGACTGAAAAAACTGACAGTAAATTATTTTCCTTAAAAGTTCCCAAAGACTCCAGGATGGCACTGAAAAGAGCTATTATTCCTGTACTCCAACAGCATATATACTTCAACCATCCCCATCCAGTCACTGCCTCCCTCTCCCATCCTTACTGCAGAGCTGTCCTTTTCCTTCTACCTTTCTCTTCCTCCAATTACTGCAGTCCTAATGTAGAGAAAGCTCTCCCTGACCTGAAGCTCCTGGGTAGCAGTCAGATGAGCCAGCTTTCTCTTCATTTAATCTAGCTCCTACACACCCTTCACAACATGACAGGCATGTCAAATGAGCCATCCGCCCGGCCACTGACAGCAGTTTCTGGGGCATAAGAGAATCAGTTGATGGAGAGGAGATTGTTGGAGGGAGTCAGGAAGACAGGAAGCCATAGGTAATATCATGAGTGCCCTGCTGAAAGCTGACAGCTTAATGGGTATGATACCGCTGGTTATTTTACGTACCTCAAGTTTTGGTCCTGAATAATACACTTACTACTGAGAAGTTAAAGTGGGAAATAGATTTTGCCAGAGTTAATAACATAGGCTAAGAGAAATTAGAAGTTGTGGGTAACAGGCACCACCTCAGTCACAGTCCAAAGTTTGTTTTAACTTCCTGAAAGGTGAGTGTTGATAAAAATTGCTGTGCTACTGAAACAAAACCAAGTTAATTCATCCTCAGCAAAAGCAGCTTGTATTATATTCAAACCTTGCCCTGGACAGCCTATTTCCAGGGTAGGGATGGTCACTGGGCAATCTGTTTAAGAACAGATTTAAAAGACAGACGACTCAGATATTCTCTCAATGAGCTTCCTATTAACAAACTACCACAGAGATATTCAAACATGAGTTAGAGCTTTTCTCCCATTAGGAGAAAGCAGCACGTCCACCAGCTCTTCTCTTTAGAGGTGACTCACTGCAGTGACACCGCTGTCCCTAGACATGCATACAGTCCCATTTGTACCTCCCACGTCTGACAGGAAAAGCTGCAAGGAGCACTAGAAAAGCGCACGGATTGTCACTGCATTCCTTAGCGAGACTTCTTTCTTGCTGAGTACCTTTCTATACCTGGAAAAGGCACCTCAGCACAGTCTTACTGCCTGCTGCACAATACACCACATCATTCTGGTCTCACAGCACACACATTTGTGTAGACATAAGCAGGACTGCAGATCAGCTTCCACAGAAGTTTTCACTGTTGGTATTCTGTTTACTGTTATTTTTGTATTCTGTTTACTCTGCAGATTGCTTTCATCAGCCATGATCTTCATTTTTTTCATTTCATTAGATTTCCGTTAAAGGAGTTTGTGACTGAGGTCTATGAAAGTTAATATAATAATTACTTTCATCTTCTTCCTTAGCAAGTTTTTTAAAGGTTTTTTAGATCTCTTGGTGACATTTACAAGATGAGCACTAACAGAAACAAAATGAACTTTGGAAGAACAGAATCTAATAATGACTTCTCTCTAGTTTTACTTCTGGATTGTTTTCATATTAGGTACAGTACACATATATAGCTTAATTAGGACGAATTCTCTGCTAGCATATGATCTCATCCTTTGCAAAACTACCAAAGCTAGTAGTGTTGAATAGGCTGTAAATCAATCTGATATTTGCACATAGTGTTGAATCTCCCTCACCAATTAAGCACAGTTGTGGATAAGCTCTGGATCCAAAAGTTCACATGATGGAACTTTTGGCAGAGAGAATGTTCTCTATTAAGTAAGACACGGAGTCATAAGCTATATTCTGCACTGCTTCATTTATCATCTAACCAGAGCCTTGATTAAACACTTCTCTGTTCCCCTTATTTGTCAATAGCTTGTATATCAAGGAACTGAATTCACAGTAACAGGGAAAGTTTGCAGACAGGAAACTGCTGAGTCTGTTCAGTAAAATATAATGGAATTACTGAAATTAGGTAAATTTCCTGGAAGCTGTAGAATGGTCTCTGGCAATCACCATCTAAAGTCTACAAACTGAACAAAATTGCTCATTTATTCATGGAGCCAGCTGTCATTAGGCTAGTGATGGTTCACATGGCATTGAAATCTAATAATCTACAGAGCTTGATTTTGAGCTTTCACTTCAAGTTGTTCATGATCAGTGATGTAATAGTGACCAAAACCACTAATATTAAAAAACTGTGTTGTGATGAGAGAAAGAGTACAGACTGCAGACCACTGGGTAGATACTTTCCTAAGAAAATAATAAAAAAAAATCTTTTAATAGGGAGAAGGAAAATGGAGAGGAAGGATTTTTGCCTTTTCTCCAGGTCCAACTAGAGTGCCGTCTCTCCCAGGGTAACCTGTTCTATGAATTATAGTGAACTGGATTCCTTGCTTTTCACAAATCATTTGTAAATCATTTTTTTTCAGATTATTCAACATACATTTTAATCAATTTCAATTATTTTCAAAAGTTCTTTTTCTTCTGGCACTTTTCTGCTTTTCACACTTAACTTGCATTACAGTTTAAAAAGAAAGGACCACCCCAAAAATGTACTGATACATATGGCCACTAATGGTGCTTGTTAACTTTGCTAAGCATTTTATAAAACATAACAAATATTAACAAAGATAACAGAAGTCATTTCAAGAACAATAATAATCAGCGGTCCCATCACTTGCATTCTTAACAGGAAATTCAACTGTTTTATCCTGTCAGATATCATGTTGGATAAAACTGGACAAAAGGCCTTGACCAGCTGGGGCAAGGGAAGCAAGACAGAAAAGAAAGGCACAATTAAAAAAATTCCAAGAGTCACAGGATGAGACATGATTTGGTATCTAAAGCATTCCCTTCTGACTCTTTTTTCTTCATGCACATGGATCTGAGATATACAAATACTCAAAGACTAGATCCTTTTTTTTTTGAACATAAATTTGATTTTTCTAGCTTAATTATTGTTTATATTGCACATCATTTAGGTGTGATTATGTTATATTTAAGTATTCCTAAATTAATTCACATTAATCTAGTTACCTAAATTACATTTGAAATTTTATTTTAATGTGACATCCTGTTAATTTGTTCCTTTGGTATTTCACTTGCGCATCCCTGGGGCAATGCAACCATATCCCATCTCTAATGCAAGAGTTTCAAGGCTCCAGCACAGCACACAAACTTAGGAGAGCAGCAACTACCATACATGATCAGAGCAACAGACCATTTAGTCTAACATAGTGTATCCTGCCCGGAAGATGCTCCAGTGGAAGGTGGAAGAAACCCTGCAGTCAGCAGTAACAAAATATAATTTGCAGTATAGTCACTTGATGCAGAGAAGGCAAACATCAAACAGTGGTTTTATGGATAGCTATTGTAAGAGCAAGCGTGAAAAGCAACAAGACAATTTTAGGGAACACTACTATGCTTCTTTAAGTTTTCATTCTAACAGCTCTTGATAAAACCTTGATATTGCAGCCTAGGCTGCAAGTAAGATTACTTTTCAGGATACAGTTATGGGAAAGAAAGATGTGTGCTTACTCTATATAGTGCTCTTTAATAAGTGCTGCCCAAGTGGCTCACAAATTTTTAGTCAGGGAAGATCTCTGCTTTTGCTTACATCTGCTTAAATCAGGACTAAGCCTAATTGTACTGCCTTTGGATTAGGTGTAATAAAAAGCAGAATTCAGCCACTAAGCAACATTAGGACATACGTACGTGGATTGTATAAAACAGAGAGGTTCATGATCTCTGGTAACACAAGAATTACAGCACTACAAAGCCCTACACACAGGGAGCAGCACTGCAAAGCCCTACACACAGGGAACATTGCCTGATGACAATCACAGTTGCAAACCCCCAACTTCTCTAAACCTTGCAAAGGAGAAGCTTCTGCAAGGGCTAGAAAGGCTGAGGGCTCCTCCTCTCTGCAGACTGGGCTTCAATCCGCATGAAAACTCATAAAGGAATCCTTAGGTCCCCTTCCCTGGAAACTTGCACAGTAACCCTCTCCCAGCCCTTTTATGAGAAGACCCTGTGTAAAGCAAGATACTGAAAGAAGGTTTAAAATGAGCTTCCTAAAAAAGCAAAGGTCTTCCACAGTAAAACCTGCTTCCGATTTTGCAAATTCAGGGAAAAAAAAAAGTCTGAGAAGAAGGGAAGACCTCCTAGAAGCACATGAAGTTAAGCCTTTTAGCAGTGACAGGACAACAGCACTACGTAACGATATATTTATTTTTATATTTTTTCATTACCTAAAAGAAATCCAGCTTCAAGATTTTTTCAAAAAACTACATTAGGAATGTCACATGACTGCCCAGAAACTCAAAATTTTTTGCTTTACACCTTTTGCGTACAAATTACAGCAGAGCCTAATAATCACTTATTTGTCAATAACATGTTTTTCTCCCACTGACTCAGAGACAGATGTAATATCTTACAATATTTTTCATTGCCATAATGGCCCAGTATGTCTTTTCTGACAGACTTTTATATGATTAAATTCTCATCTCTCTACAGTAGATATTTTATTATTTTGGTCAGCAGTCATATACCATAGGCATTCTTTTCAACCAGCCATGCTGCTGCCTTACATTCAATTTCAGGATGAGATTTTCCTTTGAAGCTAACCTAGCTTCAAACACAAGTATCCTACAAATTCAAACACAAGTATCCTACAAATGCCAGGCACACCTCAAAGCACTCCTGAACTTGCAAAGAGATCTGACAGGTAGCCAAACTGAACAGCGGCTCAACCACCAACTCACGATCAACAAAGTAGTTTTTAGATGACAAAAATTCTGGAATATTTTCTCATCTCTTGGGAAACAAACAAACAAAAAAACAGAGTGGTTTCTTCCACCTTACAAACACCATTAAAAATAATCACCTAGATCACCAGACAGCCTTGAAGCTTGAATGCTCTACCTATAGTGCACACTTCATTTCTACTGTTTGAACTAAAATCAGATGCACCATTGAATTATAAAACAAGTCTTTAGATGCTACCCATATGTGGGTGGATCAGGAAATCTGTGCTTTGCATCTGCCCAAAGGAACAGAGAGATGGCCAGTGGCTGAAAACAGGCAGATTTGGCTCACACATGTGAAAAAGCTGGGACAGATCATTTATTTCTCACATACGCAACTAACAATCTCTGGCACACACAAAGTGTTCGACAGCACAAGATGCAACATTATCTGAAGTGATATGATAATTGTACTTTAGAAATTGTATCTGAAGATGCAGTCAAGAGCTGCCTCTTAAAAGGATTGTGCAAGTGTGACATTTCTTACCTTTAGAATACTTAACCTCGCACTTGCCACATGCTTTTACCATCAGGACAGTTGAAGGAACATACAGAATAAAATGGAGTGGAAAGGCACAGCACTGAAAATAATCCAGCCAGTAAGGAATCAATTAAGGAAACATGGACAAAACTGGCTGCAGAAAAGGTATTGTTTTGTGATGTTCTGAAAATAAACTGGAATAAAGAATAACATTATCTTAAATAAAATGGAGATTTATTTATAGTAAATGGGTAAAGACTACTGAGACAGAACTCGCCCAGACTGGCATCTCCCCAACATCTTTTTTGTACGAACAAAATAGCAATGGATTTCCCTTTCCGTTGTCATTTCACATGCTTTGAGATGGAGGCTAGAGTGTCAGCCATGTCAGAAAATTTACTAGTTCCTATATTCGTTAGTATGGCCAAAATTGACTTAAATTTGTTCTGTAAAACTGCTGATTTTCTGTTCTGAAATGTATATTAATATATGCACAGTATATGCTCCCAGTGAACTACACTACCAGTAGTAGTTCTTAAGGTTCCTTTTCTATCTACGGAAAGGTTTTGGCTTTATTTTGTTGAGGGAGTCACCTCATTGCTGCTTGATAAAGATTGAATAAAGCCAAACCTCCTGCAAAAGGTACTCTTAAATTAGATGCAAAAGCAAAGGACATGGTCACTGAGATCAGATTCAATCCTGAAATTAGGAAAGTCAGTTTAAGATGAAAAAGAAAAGAAAATCCTGCTTTTGACATATGGCCTTCCTTTGAGCACAAGACAAGTAACTTTGAGAAACTGTTTCACTGCACCACATGTAGGGCCCTGCAGGGCTTCCTCAGCTAAAAACAAAAGCTACTAGTTTGATCTGCACAGATATCAACATGAGCGTAATCAGGTAGCATCAGGATTTCTGAAGGCAGGTACCTATCTGCAGAAACATAATTACAAATGATGACAAACAGATGGAAAGAATTTGGTTTAACGGTCAAATTTTAAAATGAGCTTGTAAAATCTACCCACAGTAAAAAGTCTTAAAACTTGTATACTGACGGAAGTTGGTAAGAAAATCCATGATACACAATGGAATATGGAATATCACACAATGAAAGTATGGGTATTTCTAACAGTAATACTACCTGCAATACTACCTTAATGACTTTTTTCCCTAGATTATGTAATTTATCTGTTGGATCATGTGTGTGTGACACTTAAAGAGTGTCATCCTTAAAAACAGATTTAATCAGACACATACGCTTTAAAGACTGAGGGAGGTTTGACATGTCCCACTAATTAGAGAATTTTGTAAAGATCTTTAGATAGTTTTCTGTGACCATGAGCATCTTAATACTTCTATAAATCAAGTTCTACATTAAAAATATGAGCCATTGCCCTTAATTGTAGATATATTTATTCTATCTCCTTCTATATAACTGCAGTACTAAAACATATAACACATAGCCCCTTCAGATTAACATTTTTTTTCTCATTTCTAGAAAACCCTGATCTGTTTTCCATAAAAATGAAACACTCTTACGGAAAAAGAAATACATGAGAAAATGGAATCCAAGTCTTTGGAGTCCAGTATGCTTCAGAACATGACTAGCCTTAAGGCAGTACAATTAACCTCCCAGAAATGTAAGAAAAAAATTGTCTTTAATAACTACTTTGAACTGTGTATCATGTAAAGAGTCTGTTGGCACATTCTTGGTCCTTTATACCAACCTAGCATATAACAGGTCCAGTATACCAAGAAAACCTAACGAAAAACTTAAAGGAAACATGAACAGATCAATGCTGGACACACAGTGGGAGTTCAGTGCAAACTGTAAAATGTGCCTAGAGGATTTGGTTCAATATATTACTTCTGACTTAAAAAGCAGTATGTATATACCTTTCCTCAGTGCCTAGAAAAAAAAAGAGCACATGTGTAAGAAAGGTAGAAGACAGAATGTTCCTCAGCTATCAGAGCTTACCTTCTGTCTTAACAGTAATATAAAAACGGAATCAGATACCCCTTGAATTTGTAATTAATCTTACTATACATTATTTCAATTACCTGCAACATTGCTGGAAATAACATTTGCCCAAAAACTTTATAATGCTAGTATGATAAAGGGATATTTTGTTATTTTTAAACATAAAGCAGGGACTGCTTGAAGTATCCCTCATCTAACAATGATCTTATGGATTCAACGATGAGCAACAGTATGTTTGTCTTCTCCACTGAGCAGAGGGTTAAATGATGAAAATTTCTAAACTTATCTATGCAATCAGTTGATCAGCTCCAGAAAACGAGACTTGATTTTTGAAGATCTTAAGTATGTTTCAAAAACAATTTCTAAAACAAGCACCCAAATCACTTATCAATTTAAAAAAATAATTTGTTCTCTGAAATGGCAAAAAAACAACAACAAAAAAAAAGAATCTGACCCTCATGGCCATATCCATGAAGCATAATGGAAATGAGGATATTAAGGTGGCTAAGGACAGCAGAATGGACATATAGAATAGAAAGGCTCCAGCCCCATCGCTATTCATACGCACTGACTTATTCTGCTAGGTGTTTCAGTGGGGACAGGCATGAGGTATCTTGAGGGTAAATGAAAGCAAGCTGCACTACCCACCGTTGACCCTGAGGAGCAGGG
Source organism: Crypturellus undulatus (assembly GCA_013389825.1). Taxonomy (NCBI): domain Eukaryota; kingdom Metazoa; phylum Chordata; class Aves; order Tinamiformes; family Tinamidae; genus Crypturellus; species Crypturellus undulatus. The sequence goes on from VWPW01018652.1 coordinate 743,162, forward strand.
CTGTCTTTGAGCATTTGAAGGTGCACAATAAAACCTTGCTACTGCTCCTCCATATGTAGTTTCTTGCAGTGAAGTTAAAATATGGCTTTTTGTACAAGCCACGTTACAAGATAATTTCTCCTAAAAAATAAACTCATAAAAAATGCTCTTTAAAAATTCCTGATCTATGTTTTCAGCCCACATAGATATTAAACCTAGTTTCCTAGACCCTGAAAAGCTAATTATGCATTCAATTAGAGTTTCTTAATAAAGATTAAAACTCTGAAGTCTATTACAAGCCCATATTTAATTCAACTGCCATTTTATCCATGCCATGAAAGTGTGAGTGGTAACAATGAATATAAATTATAATACATGCCATAGAGTGAATGCTATTTGTCCAAGTACGTTACTATAAAGAATTAAATTTTGCTATCGGTTCCATAATCTAGTTAAAATTGGTATTCTTTATTTGGTCTTTCAATGTCGTCCAATTTCCTACTTTGAAAAACAAATTCTAGGGAATAAAGAAAAGAGATTAATTTATCATTAAGACTCTGCTTAATTGAAGTCAATTCCGAACAAACTTGAATTCAATTTCTGCTCATTAAATTGAATGTGCTCTGCGTTTCTCTCTGCATTGCTTTGAGCAAGCAGCTGAGAACAAGGGACTAACATCAAAATTATTAAATTGAGGAGATTTTATTTGGTCTTCACATGCCAGCGCTGCTTTGATGAGGAGCTGTTTTGGCACTGAAAGGAAACGAGAGCAGCTGGAGGAAAAATCAAATGAAACTAAGCCTCGGAAAATTGAAGAAAACGCAAGCTTAATAATATTTAATAATTAAATTTCCACAAACAATAGCAGCAAATGAAGTAATCTGCAAAGTCTGCGAACTCATTTGCATAATTGATGCCGGTCCCCTGTAAATGAATAATGAAGATAATAAAAGATGTTGCTAAAAATGGGCACAATAACAGCAAATTTCATCAAGCCGCGCGCTCTGATTAATCTGCTCTTGCAAATCAGCAGCGAGGGGGACGCGTGATTACCCGCGCGGCGGCCGGCGCCAGCGGCCCCTCTCCCACCGCCCACCCGCCCCGCGCCCGCTGCCGGGCCCTACCCAGGGCGGCCCAGGGTGAAGCCCCCGGCCTCCCCACGCCCCGGCCACACACGCACCTGAGCCACGGGCCAAAGCCCGAGCTCCGCACGGGGCTGCCACCACGCGGGCAGCAGGCCCGAGGGAGGCCCCGTTCACCCCCGCAACCGTCCTGGGAGGCCAGGCCATGCGTGGCCTCTCTGCGCACGTGCCTGGGGAGGGCCCAGTCTGTCCCCACGCGCTCAGGCCTGGCTGGGTCGGCTCTGCACCTGGAGCTCCTGCCTAGCCTGGCGCTGGTGCCATCGCTCATTTATTCATAGGAATAAGGCTGGCCATATGGGCAACCATCTACACTTTATTCAGATGGATGCGGTGCCTCGCAGCTCTGCTCACACTCATGGCACTCGGCACAGCCCGTCACAAAGGAACAAGTGCCACAAGTATAAATTGTGGTCGTTTTGTCATCTCACTCAAATGTTAGTAGCCATAAGCTGATATTTTTAAGCTACTAATAATCATTTTACCCTGAGTTAGCTAGTCCCTCAAGGGGCGAATTCTGCAGTGTTTCCTGGCGTCAATTAGTGCTTTTCACAGGACTGCCATTTTTCATAGATCATAAAAAAATAAAAGAAACAAGCTACGTGGCTTCCTGGAGCTGAGGCGCAGGTTGGCAGTGGACCCTCACTCTGCAAACAGGAAAGCACTCACAAAAAGAATACCACCAAAACATTTAGAATCGCTTAGAAAATAAACATTCAGTAAGAAATTATTTTATTGGGATTACTCATATGAGTATTTACAGGATGAGGTCCCAAACAGTTCACGTACAGATATAATTTAACATTTAATGCGTTGCCTTCAATCAGTGATCTCAGATATTGGAGGGAATGAGAACTGTTCACTGAACGAAATACTTTATGCACCCAAAACACAAGATACTCTGTTTTAACTACATTATTTTGCTCAGATTCTGGACCCACCTTCACAAACATCACTTGTAGGAAGAAGAATGAAAAGTACAATACTAGAGAACAGCAATAGTAGACAACACCAAATACACCTGTTGACACCCAGCAGCCAAGGTCCCAAGAGGAGCCCAGGCTGCACAGAGCAGAGTTATCCCAGCCAAGATGCCCCCTGCCGCGCAGTACAAAGCTCCACGAGCAGGAGTAAGGAGCCTTGGTCTACAAGCTCCACCAAGGCTTGAAAAAATGATTCTAGGTGAATATAGGCAGATGGCATGCCATTTTTTAGGGGAAATAAAAGAAAAAGAAAAAAAAGTTAGACTAGTAAATTAAATTCCGGATTCTCCCCTTCATTCCCTCCTCCGTCACTGCCAGCCAGAACTCTCAACCAGCCAAGGCCCAACGGGGCAATGCAGTATGTGACAGCTCCAGAATTAGTTCTATAGCGTTGATATCATGAATCATCATTTTCTATGTTAAAACAACAAAAAGTGAATACACACCAAAAATGCGTGAAACAAGAATATACTAGGGCATTTCTTGAAAATAGCAAGTCTGGAAAAGTATGTTGACAGGTCTGAAAAATACCCTTTACAATCAAAGCAAATGAAAACCTTTGAGGGGATGTAGCCATGGACTTGAAAAAGCAAGTAGTAGTTGTCTGATCATTCATATAAATTAATTTTATTTTGAAGAATAAAAACAATCTTGTATTTCCTTCTCCTTTGAGCACTATCATTGCTGCTCTTTGTTAGAAGTCATTATCAAGAAATCTTTGCCTGATAGTAGGACTCAGAATAATTAGATTTATCCAGTCCAGTCCAGTGACTCTGGTTCATTGACTCAAGACCTGATCTCTGTTGGCTAATTAATTAAAAGGGCTCTATCAGATGCAAGTGTTGTGATTGTTTTCAATGCCCTACAGCAATATTAGTTTATAAAAAAGAAGATTCCAGTGTTTTACTTTCAGCATCCATTTGATACACCTGCTATTAATATAGGTACTCTTTAAACTATGCTTTTAATTACTCATTCTTCCATCCAAAATATGGTTTGGAAATGAATCAGGTAAGCCCTCACCTCAGTGAAATAGTGAATTAGAGATGCTGAGACTGATGCACTGTCTTGCTAAAACTGTGATCTAAGAGAGGAAAAGCTTTTACGATTATTTTTTATTCCTTCCTTTCTTCCTCCTCTCTCCATTCTGCTTGTATGACTGCCTATGTAATCTCTGCTTTGTCTACTAGCATTCCCAAAAAAAAGACTGACAGAATTTAGCAAGTCTAGCAGGAAATGGTTCTGTTGTCAGTTTCACTTCATTTCAGCTGATCAGTTTTCGGAGAGAAACAAATTACTCTCAATACCAATGAGCTAACAGATTGTGCCAACTCCATTGAAATGGGTGGAGAGACTAAGGCTCTTCTTTCTCCCCTCATTTTTACAGTCTGTAAATGGAGGTTGCAGCTTCTACCCCCAGTGTAACTCAGCAGATCTAGCCAATGTCTTTTTAGACTATTTCAACCCAGGAAGCTATGTTAGACCTTTTTATACTTGCTTTTATAATTCAGCTGCCATGTTTCCCTCTATAACCATAGCCAAGTTGTCAATTTAATTGCTAGGAAACAGGTTTTCTTTGACCATTCCAACTGTTTATTTTCATTGCATCTTGAAATGCATATGATAGCCTTCCACACTAGCTGGCCTTGAAGATGGCAAACTTCAGCTGAGTGTTCTGTAATGTTTCTAAAAAAGCAAAACTAAAATTTTACTTGCTCACAGCACTTCTATCATATTTTTAGACCAGATTTCTTCCTGCAAGAGTGCTCCCTTCAAGCCTTATGCCATTCCATTGCCTGTGTTGAATCTTGTTGGAATTTTAATATTTTAAATGTTCCCTTTTCCTTCTTATTTGCTTCTCAATAGCTTTTTACACTGCTGATAACAAGACTAAGTAGGTTAAAAGCTGTAATGTACACTTCTGATCATGCCTTAAAGACTGTTAAAAAAAATGCTAGGGGTTGTTTTTCTCATCCCAGTTTTGACTCCTTCTGTTATGTGTTTGGTTAAGCACCCTCCACAACATCCCCTGCACCCCGCCCCCCACCTCCCCAAAAAATACAACTATCTAAAAATAACGCTGTCAGTAGATCACTAGATTCTGGAACAATTTTCCCTAGTTTGTTCATCATCACTGGATCACTATTCTAGGTGGTACTTTCAATGATGCTCCCTCAGAGGGACAATATTACACATTCACTTGTACGATCCTCACCTTGTATGAAGGGAATGAATAAAAAAAAAATATATAGTTTTTCACTGTGAATCATGCCAGGCTACCTTTTGTCATTTAAAAAACTATTTTGTTTTGACAGTCCAAAGGTTAAATTAAGTTTGTCTGTTCTTACACTGTGAAACTAGTAGGAAGACTTAGCTGGCTCTTACACGTTGCTTCTTAATATTGCAAAGGAAAACAACCTATGACCCCAAAATGTAAATTTTAAGTGCCTAAGTGTCAGACTCATTTGAAAATTTCTGACCAGTGATACTGTGCCTAACAAGCGTAACAACATGGTGTTACTGATACAGACCTGCTGGAAATAAAAATTTAAATGAATTAAGATGCTGTTTCAAAACAGACAAGCATTCTCAGTGCTGCATTTTGAATGCTGTGCAACGTCTCCTACGCACTGCACAACGCGTGGCCACATACCTCCTGAAGAGACACTGTTCCAAAGCAGGCAGTTAACTGAAGTTAAGTTCCTGCACCCATTTAAGGATTTAATCCAAGTACAGGATTCATTGCCATTTCTTAATAAAGGAGAAGGTTTTGACCACTCTGACATTAAAAACATGTGTTGCACATGCCTATCTTTTGCCCTTCTTAACAGTAAACCCAAGTAGAATTTGGAACATATTCAGCATCATGTATTTTGCAAGTGCCCCCTCTACATCGTTACCGAATCTTTACTGAATTCACCTGGGAGAAAAAATTTTCTAAACAGTGAGAATTTTTTAAAAATATGAACTTACAAAGCCTTTAGCTGAGGTTACCTGAATCATGACAGGGAGAGGCACATGTCACTGCAGTCATACCACAAAGTGCATACAGTACACTGGACAGCTATACTGAGGGAGCACTACCAGCTTTTTTTTAATCAGGATAAAACTGTAAAACAAACTGGAGATATTTCCTACTAGCTCATAGAAATGAGCCCAGAATCTTTTGAATTATTTGTTCAATGCTTTAACTGATAAACCACAGCCTATTTAGTATACTATTTATAGCTCATTGTTCAGATTTTACCTGCTTATCATGGAAAGCTGCAATTTTATAACTAAATGTAAATCTTAAATGCATAAATTCTTATCAACTGTATGTAGAATATTTTTTAAAGTGTATCTTCTGTTGACTACTTGCCTTAATTTATGTAAATGTAGCCTATAGCTAAGAGCTTTGTATATTTGTTTCCCAATGGTATTAGTATTCAAAAACAGGACATTCTTTCAAGGGCACTTTATAAGCGCAGAACTATAATTTATAGAACAAATTAAAGCTCATATAAATGTGTGCACTGAGGTACAGATTAACATATTTAATTTCAATATTACCTGCAAATCTTTTTTTTTCCATGAACTGCTCTAATTAGCCATATAAAATCAAGTCAGTGTACTGTAAGCAATTATTTTAGCAGTCATAGAAAGAGAATGTGAATTAAATATATGGTAAGAGATAATATCTTATGGAAATTAATATACTCATTTGTATCAAGAAAAATGTGTTTATAAGATAGTTTGGAGTTCAAAAATGTGACTCGTGTAGAAGTTGTAGTTTTATAGATACTAAGATGTAGACTAAGGAATTGCTTTTAAGAGCCTTATTAATGTACCAGTGCTCATTCTTTGATATCTACAGATTTCCAGCAACTACTAGTGTCACTTCATATTGTGAAATTTCTCCTATTATGAATATTCACTCCCCCTACAGTCAAATGTGCGAACTGTTTGCTAGGCTGAATGTTGTAAGAAGTTTTTCTTCCACCACTAAAATGTACACATCATACTTACCTTTTTACATTTTTACTTTGTAACTAGAGGAAGAATTAAATGAAAGTGAAAATCAAAATGTATTTTTGGCTTTAGAAGTAATCCTATAAAAAGTATATTTATCCTCCCTATTTTTCTCTCTGAATGTCTGAAGGCAAAGTATGAAAATAATGCTTAAGAATAACAAGAAAAAAAATGATTCCATGGGATATGGACTTTAGTTGGTTCCCAGTGCAGTTCTCCACTGTGAGCAGATGCAGAGAGCAGAAACTCATTTCTAGAACTAAGAGCACTGAGCTGATCAAGTGCTCTACTTGCAGTTCAGGACTTGCATCCAGTTTCAACTGTAGAGTCAGTAACAAGCGCCGTAGCTCAGTTCCCTCTGTAAGGCAGGGAGCAGACCCAGACGTTTCCTCCTGCTCCTCCTCACAATCGCTGCAACTCCAGCGAAGGCCAGTACTAACCACAGGGAAGCCTGATGGCTGCAAGACTGCCATGTGGCCCCAAAGCAACTCTGACCATGGGAACCACCATCTGACATTGCTGTGTCTACCTCAGCTTGCCCTGTGGGAAAGATATTAAGGAAATTTATTGCTTGTTTTTGTGGGCAAAAAAAACCCAAGTTAGCATGTAAATTCAAGTGCAGATAATGAAGTCTACTATACGCACAAAAAGGTACACAAAACTGAATGAAATTTTGCCTTCCTGCCTCCAGCATTTCACAAGAAGCTTCCTGCTTCTGGAACTGCAAAGAAATGAGTTTTACCATCAGAACACATTTCAAAGCCTTCAAATGCTTTACTGCTTCACATCTGAATAATCCAGAGATCATTACAGAAGCACTGTGCGCCCAAGCTTCTCCCTGTTCTCCCTTTAACGTCCTCTCCCAGCCCAGCTGAACAGCCTGGCCACCCGGAATCCTGAGGAAGAGAGTTTGCAAAACTTTCCTTCCCATCTTTAATAAATTGACAATTTTCATACTTTGAAGCTCTACCTGGATAGAGCACCAACTAGTGGCCAATTCTTAACCAGCTGTAATTTATATTTTCATACACACACATAAATAGAAAAAAACCTTCAAATTTAGAAAAAGAGATATATACGTGCACATATTCCTATGAAATAGCTGAATTTGGGAAAATCATCAAAAGTGAAATTCTATTTAAAAAAAGCCAAACTGTTTCTCCTAAAAAGAAGACGAGTAATCTTCAATTCTCTATATTAAGGTATACAAGTAAAAGGAGTGTGAACACAAAAACATTATTTAAAACTTCCCTTAACATTGCAGAACAAAATGGCATCATCACCTTAATCCAACCTCTAGAAATATGTGGAAGGACTTCAGATGTGACAGCTAAAGCTTGCACTCAACAGAAAGTACAGCAGAAATGACAGAAAAAGTGGCAGACAAATTAAAGAGCTACCTCTGTTTTAGCAATTTTTTGTGACAGCATTTTAAAAGTTTGCTGGGCAATTGCTCTAAAATGACAGTGTGCTGCTGAGCAGCTAGTGTACTGAGTACATAAAAGAACTTGTCAATAGATATTTAAATAAGGACTTTCAAACTCACAGAAACTTTCGTATACCTTGTTAAAATACTAAATTATTTCAGCTTTCGTAATTTTCGTAATTTCGTGAATTTTTTTCTCTGTCAATTTGGTTAATTATCTATGACATTTATGTTTATGACAGGAGAATTATATGCTTCAGAAAGGCTTCATTTCTGCATACCAGTTCTACATACTAGTGGGTTAAGTCAACCCACTTGTATTATCAAATTGAATAGACTAAGTGCTCAAGAACAGAGAACTTTAAGCACAGCAATGCAGTTTTGCATTTAATTTTTGTTTCTCAGTTTGTGAATCTAAATCCAACTTTTGGGGCTATTCTCAAAAATTTATTTCCATAAAGCATCTTAAATACATGCCAGAGATCATCCTATAGCTGCAATACTGATGTCAAATACTAGTGTGATTTTATTTGATATAGAAAGTGGCTTGCTTAGAAAGCAAATGCAAATAATGTCATGTAACAGAAAACAGATTTAGGTAATATTACAAAATATTTCACCAATATGTAATATCCGTGCTATATTACTTACGTTCTGCATGTTTTTTCATAGATATTTGCCCAAATTTAACAGCTTACCATTTTGGCATTTTGGAACAGAATCGTACTTCAGCAGTTTAAATATACTCTGAAGATTTCAGTAAAAATGAAATAGGTTCTACTTTACACCCACACATCACAGAATTCCAATCACTTTTAAAAGCACTGCCTTAATCTTCCCAGCCAAAGTGACTAGTGACATTTTTTCATCTCAAGGCTTTGGCTGATGAGAATGTGTTAGAATAAAAATGATCCAAACTTAGCTTGCATCAGAATTATTTAAGTGATTTTAATGCCCATGGTAACAAATTTTAATCCTGGATAAGTTCTGCTGAGGGATACTCAAGGTACAGATAAATACAGTTTTTCACTTCTGTATCACCAGTTTGAGCCTTTTCTACATCAGTTGCGTCCAAAGATTTTTTACTGCTGTAAGCTGTCCTGGGTGAAATTCGCAATAGGGAACCAGTAATAAAACAGGAAAAAAAATCTGACACACAAGAATGAAGTATTTTGTGTGACATACCAAAAAAAAATGTTTACAAGTTGAGTTTCAATTCTATCCCACCTAACACATTTAATTTTAATATGGGAATACAGAGGAAGGAAAAAAAGGACTACTCTGGAGGACTTTGTGCCATCACTACAGCAACTGCACACGGTGCCCTTTCCTTCCTTGTCCTTCATACAGGTTGAGACTCCATTCATGGTCAAATGTCGTGACTCATATTTGCGAGTTTGACCTTGCGTTCTGGTGCTATAGAAAAGGGGCAACATGGCAGTCTAGTGCCATGAGCTTTCAAAATTTCTTAGAACATTTCTAGCTTTGTAAAGCAATACAGTGGGATAGCACCAGTGGACCTAAAGCTAGCTCACTATTTTCTGAAATTAAATGTTTCTAAAGCAACTTAATACATACCACCCCCTGTAATTAGCACAGGATAGAAACAGGGTGAACATGTCCACACCCAGACTCGGGCCACTTTCTGCCTTCAGACAGGCAGTACTTCGGGAAGATGTCACCAACCGCAGCATCTCCGGTGCTGCAATTAAAGGCCACGCTGGAATTTAGCTGCATCCTTTCCCATGCATCACAAAGTCCTGCATCCATCTACCCCAATCCCTGCCCTCCACCTGCCTACAAAGACACTGCACTGATGAACGGTTGTCAAAGGCACTCACACACTCCACTCACAGATCAACTTTTCCACCTGAAGTGCAGGACAAATTCTGCTGCCTCCAATGCCACAAAGTTGTCTTTCACTTCAAGAAACACTTTTATTCAAATAGAGACCTCAGCATCTAGATTCACGTCATTATATACTGTCAGAAGTTACTTCTACAGTCATCGATAATGTCAACATTATTATAAACTAAGAGAACCCTCCAAAGCCCAGCTCTCTGTCAGATACTGCACACCTAGACCAACATGCAGCAGACTTAGTTTGGCTTGAAATGATGACACTAATCATGAAACTGGCTTTACTTGAAGTCTTCAGAATTTGGGGGTTTGAGCCACATAATATTATTAGCTTTTAACCAGTGTTTCCAGTTCATGCTTAGAACACAACTCTAAACATCTGCATGGGGAGTAGCTTTACTGTCTTTTAGTACTCAAAGTCATCCTGGTTGATTTTGTAAGAAACAGACCAAACCTCACAACAGAGCAAAGGAATACAGCACTTTTAAGAGCAATACAGTGGTTATAATACAATTCATACAGTGATGTAAGACACATACTTGGAATATTTGTACCATCCCGTCAGTCACACTCATAGTGAGTGAAATACTTCAAAAGCAGCAGTACAGACCTCATAACAACGGCATTAACAGCTATACATCAGCTACACTCTTAAACTGCATGTTCATTTGTGCCATAAAGGATTGGGCTTCCCCCTCCCAGCCCTGCCTCCTGCAGACGGTGACACAGAGCAGACGGTGACACAGCCGCAGCGCTCGGAGACCCCCGCGGCTTTGCAGCGCGAAGAACCAGCCCAACCTCTGCTCCCCAAGCAACTCACTGGAGTTGCTAAGGGGAAAAAGATGGCCGGCTCCTCTCTACTCTTTTTCCAGTTAAAAAGTCAGTAAGGGAACACAGTAAAAGAATATAATATATAGTGCAGAAAAAGCCTGTTTTCCTTCACTTGGGACAGCACAAGCACCTCAATTACATTGGATCCAGGGAGGTAAATCATTTCTTTCCTTTTATTATATCCTTCTTCATTTCTGCCTAAACCAGGTGCAGTCTAGCTCCAAAGAGACTGTATCAAAGTTTAATAATTGGATCGTTCTAAGCAATATTTGTTTTAGTTTAACAATTTGTATGGCTTGCACATGCAAGTTCCTTTTCTCTGTATACTTAAATTTCTCTCAGATAAATGTTTTATATTTTTATTTATTTATGAATTAGGTCTTAATTCACCTGTCCTATATGAAGCAATATCCAAATGATCCAACAAAAACTTTGAGATTTTTAAGAGAAAAAGAAAAGATGCAAAGAAAAAATGTGCATTTACTAACACGCATATAAATCATTCCATTTCACAACCGAATGATGGTAGTCCAAACTTTCTGGCTCCTTATTCTTCCTCCCCTGGGTAATCTCATCTAATTACACATCATTACTTTTACTGTGATAGGCTTTCTCCTCCCTCAGATACCCCTGTGAAAAGTTAATCACAAAATAAAATGGAGCAGAAGTAGAAATAAAACAGGGAGGAAAGAAGGGAGGGAGGGGGCAACTGAGCTCTATTCTTCTAGAGGGGAAAATATTTTTACAGTGTGTATGAAACTTTCATTAAGGGAATCTAGAGATGATGAAATATATCTATCATATTCAACTTTGAGGATCAGGGAATTGAGAAATAGCACTACCGAGAAAGGATGTGGAACTGAACAGGATCACAAAGTTATCTACCCACCCACTTACTACTAAAGTAATTCCTCTTTTGTGAAAAGATCCTAGATTTTGTGAATCCTGGATAAGTTTTTTCACAGCTTCCTACAACTACTTCTTCAGGATCATAAGATATATACAGAATATTTACAGAAATAATAATAATTAATAATAATAAACAATAACACATAAAACAGATGATTCTCAGAATCAGTTCCATTGGTAGCATCTAGGAAGCAAGAAAGTCACAGAACTAACTCTGCCAAGGGAGTGTTCATAGTTCTCTCTGAACAAAAACAGTCTTGAAAGCCACCAGATAGTTCAGTTCAACTTGCTCTGTCTCACATGAAGACAAAAACTTGGACCTTAGACTTTGGATTCCTAAATTCTGCCATCCCTCCCTCCTGCTGACACAGAAAATATAAAACACGAGTAATACCAATACTCCTAGAATCAGGCATTTTCAATACAATACAAACTTCCTGTACTCTCACTATGATTTACCATCACTGACAAAGCAACCCCTCCTGATATACATTCCTACATATGAATAACCAGTATCATTTATATCACTTACGACAAGCTGTTACCTGTTGTTTGTTTTGCAAATCAGATATAAGATCACTACAAATATTTTTAATGAAATCTAAAACCAGAAAAGTGATTCTAATCCTTTAAGAACTAAACCTTTAAAACTGAAGGACATATGCCATTTCTGAAGAATTCAAAGGTAATCTAAATCTTCCACTGGAGGCATAGTAGAAAAATGTGACAGTAGTAATAATACATGATATTATATACTACTAGACAAGTCGGACAAATTGCATCTGCTATTGAATAAATGTGGCAAGAGTCTGTATTAGAAAACTTCCTGCTGGGTCACAAACATACATCAGTAATGGTTTGTTTTCAGCACAAGAAAAATTGCCATTGTCATATTCCAAAGCGAGTGTAAATTGTTTTATTATAAACTCCCTGTTGGTCCCTGTTTAACTGAGAAATCATTCAATCTAAATTTATCTTCTCTCTCAATGGCATTGCCCTATGTTGGTATCACCAAACTCTGCCTCAGTAACAAAGGATTATTCCCTTAAAAGAGAAACTGAATTCCTCACCTGAAGCAATCTTGTCATATGTTAACGCTTGCTTTTGCCTCTACTTATTTTGAATTTTAATATAACACTCTCAGTTTTACAAAGTCAAAGCTTTACTGTTACTGATTCACATGATATTTTCTCCAAATCATTCCACTAAGCTAGACAATGAGACATTTATATTCTACATGCATATTAGCATATAAATTTCAAAAATACAAAACATAATTTCCTACTTGTATGACTTCCTTAGTTTTGACAGACAATCCCACTTCAGATTAGCACCCACAGGTACACCTATTCCTGCCATACTCCATTCAAATCACTTTTCAGTTTGATTTCCAACTAGGCTGAGCAGCTTAAGTATTGCCATTTAAAGGTACACAAAACAACTACCTACCCTTTGTGGCTCTCCTTTGCACTTTCTTCCTCTTGTCACATTTTTAGCATCTGATGGAAATGATGAGCGACAACAAAGGCTCAAGAGACCTGTGAAGCAACCACAAGCCACCATGGAGACTCTGCTCAGCTCTTACTGTTGTCTCCCGGGGCTCCACAAAGGATGCTTGGTAAAGATACAATTTTTCATGCTTAGTAAATCCAAGAAGTGGCAACCAGTAGCAAAATCAAATCCAGCACATCTAGTCTCACAAGCAGCTCTATTATATCAATAGGAACACAGCTGAGAAAAATCTGGGCCTCCAGTAAATATTTATCTGCTAAAGATTATAAGCATCACACTTGCATTGTTTTTTTGTATTAGAAACATAATAGGTTTGATTTTCATATATAAACATTTGCTTGTGTTCATGAGGGGGCACAGTTGTTAAAAACAAAGCAAAAGCTAAAGGAATTTCCTTCCTTTTACTTGCTCAGAAACTACAAACAAGTAAGCATCTGCAAGGACTTACTACATCCTGATTTAATCTCAGGGAAATATTAACATATTCCTAATTTTACTACTTTTTTTAAGAATCTCTGATTTATTATGTGGAAAGAATATCATTCCTTGCAAATCCCTTTTCCTAATGGATTTTGCTAGTTCCTCTTCTGCACTGGCAATTTTTTGCACTCCTATTATAGATAGTGGCAAAAATATATAGTTTACTTCCAGGTGACTATGGGGTTTCCCATTGCAAATTAAAAAGGCAGTTTGCCTATTATTTTTTGTAATACACAAAAATTTAGGGTAGCATGTTGAAAGTGGGTTCAGTAAGATAGCTAACATTCAGTTCAAACTAGGCAAGAGGAAAGAGAACCCAAATCTGCCCTACCTTTGTCCTTAGGCCAAGCACTGCTCAGTAGTTCACCCACAGGCAGAGGAGGAGCTCGAGTCACCCCAGGGCTCTCTACTACTCTCCTCTGCAGCCAGGAAGGCCCAACCAGTCCCCCTGGGGCTAATTTGACAATTCACAGGTGCAGCAATAATCCAGCACCAAGAATTGAGTCACCGTGAATATTCTTTTGAACAGACACACCTGCTACTACAGGCTGAGATGCGTCTGGAACTGGAACTTCCATTAGCTCCTAGAAGATGATTAAACTAAATCTTCAGCAAGAACGTTGGGAGTTAGACAGAAAGAATCTAGTTATGCTTTGGCCTTTTAGATGGGTGTGGTAGATTCCATTATTTTGCAGTTCACCTAGCTTAAAGTGAGATAAAAGATTAGAGCATTTGTCATAAAAAGCATCGACAAATATTCCTGCTACTGGTTTGTCTTTTCTATTGGGAAAAATAGTATGTGAAATATTATTAGATACTTTGTTGTAGCTGTGTGATATCGGTGTATTACCCATTGATGTAACTAGGAAGCATGAACATTACATTTGCCAATAAAACTACTGCTACAGAAAGGCACACATCATTGTACTTATTGTCTTCATAAAGGTACGTTCTTGCATTGGGATGATCAATCATTTGTGGATTTTCTGCTAGAAAAATCAATCAGTGTCTCATGATATTCAAGCATAACTTTAATATTCCTCTGGACAAGTATCTAAGAAAATAATTAAGAAATGATGCATTCCAACATAAAATTAAAGAAAAAAAATCCTATTAATAGAAGAGCACTAACTGTATAGAAGAGAAATACATCCAAAGTGTTCTACATTTAGTAGTAGAATCTCAGTTATGCCAAAGCTACCGAAATGAAAAACTCTTAATTATGACTCTATAATTCAGGTACAAAAAAAAAAAAAAGAAAATGGTCACCTTGTAAGAAAAGCAACACAGAGACCCCAAAATAGGAGAGATGAGAGGTATAGGATGGAAGTTAGGAAAACAGTACAGATAAAATGGCCATAAAAAATGAGCCAGTGCTTATCTTATTTCTGAAAAAAATGCTTTTGAGAAAGTACTAGTTGAGAAAACAAAAAAGTAGAAATCAAAACAAAGTTTGTTTTATGACACTCCCTTGTCAAGACTGAAAAAGTGAAGATAGAAAAGAGTGAAGTAATAGCTGGGGATGAGGTAACACACTAACTGGCTGAGTGAAGAGTCAGCAGTTGAAGAGACTTAAGAGGTGAAGAGCATTCTGAGTGCACATAAAATAACTTGTATATTTATTAGCCAGCATCTGGGAAATAATTAAAATATTTACCCATTCATTTCTATTTTTTACTGTGGCAATATTATTTCAGTGAAAAAAATATGAAAAAGAGTTAAAATAAATTTTCTGCTTGGCAGCGCATTTCAGTGTGTGATCTTCATTCAGCTAACACAGAAGTTAGCTGAATAACTAAGTTTTAAGTTCTAACTCAAAACAGTTCCTTTATACTTTAATCCCTTGTTCTACATCAAAATTCAGGTAATTTAGTTTTTTTTGTGTGTTTGTGTGTGCATGTGTGTGCAATTTAAGAAACACTTAAGATTCAAATGATATCTTGAAAGATACTTTGGTTTTTAAGGCCTCTTCTCTCCTTTCTTGAATTTTGTCTATTCTAGCAGTTTGCTATTGGGTAGCAATAGTGCATCGGAAACATTCCCAAGCACCGAGGAGGCTGAGAAAGGGCATCTGGTTCAAGGTTATGCTGAGATAAAGCTGTAACTTACTTTAGACTTATCTACGTCTCATCTCAACTGTGTGATACAACCCCTTCTTGCTAGCTGCATTATCTGATTTTGATAATGTATACCAGCTGACAGACCTCTTGTTGAGCTTTATTCTTGCCACTGTGGTTTCAAAAGGTGGCTGGAATTAAGTGCAGATAAATACCTCGCAAACATAAGGAGGTTTGGAAATAATTTTACTAGGTACTTTCATACTAAACTACTTGACAACAATCAGCAGTTTTCAAACACAAAAGGCAGTAAAATTAAAGTTCCATTTATTTCTAGTTAGTCCTTAGCAGCTTCTTGCTATCTTTATGCTATTACAGACTATTTTAAACAGATTCCGTTGGTGGAGGTGCCATATAAAACATTTTCAAAAGCAAATAAATTGCAAAAACACTAGAAGCACAAGTTCAGGTATAAAATAGCAGCAACAAAAGGTTTTATGGTCAAATGCTGACTTAAGTAAAGAACAAGAGGTGGCCAGAAGGACTGGATGACATTTTGTGATTTCAGCTGAATTCTGGAACTAATATGTAGTGGCATTATCCAAGCCATCAAACCTTGATTGGTTTGAGTTTTTGACCCACTTTAGTGCAAAAGTAGTTACATTGATTCTAGAGTATTTGGGGTTTTCTTTTTTACAGAAAACAGCGTAAAGTGCTCTACTGTTAAAGACAGTTTAGAGCTTTAGCTAGAAAAGGGACAAGATCTTACATTTGTACTCATACTAGGCAACCAAGATGGTAGTTTGGATTTTGATCTTGTCCTGCTCTGTGGTATAAGTCTTCAAAGAAATCCCAGCCTTCCATCCCCCAGCAGCCATTCTAAAATGGCTTCTAAGCACTTGTGTGTATTTATGAGAACAGCCTCAATGAGTTTAAATTCAGCAATCAAACCGAAGGACATTGCATTTACCAGCAGATTACACTTAGGGTGCTTCTGTTGCACCTCTATCTGATAGGCTTTGTCAAAGCTTCTGAATTGAAGTGATATATAATGCTAGAGGACAATCCTGTGCCAGGAAACACTCTAACTGTAAAATACTTGCTTCTGATTTATCAGGGCTGATTTGCTTACTCTGGAGTTTAGGGCTTTATTACAAGTATTACACAATATGTAAAATCTACAGGTTTTGTAATTCCACTACCTTTTTAATGGCAAAATTACTTTCTCTTAAATAAGGCTAAAACATTTTTTATATACTATGCCCTGATCTGTTTTTCATTCAACATCTAAATATTGAAGGTAATCCAAAGCTTAACTCTACACATTATGAAAACTACCATTAAAATGAACCTATGTTTAAATGACCTAGAAAGCCCTTCTTCTAAACCTCAGTAGAGCTAACAGTTGCTTAAATATATTCAACACATTTAGCAGAATCCTATCACCTCTCCTATTGTTATTTAATTAAGAATTACTTTGTTAGCCACAGGAGAACCAGAAAAGCCGCCTTTTGAGTTATTCACAGAGTAGTAAAATAACACATGCAGCTGACAACATAAGCAGGGTCAGTATTAGGACAAACTGGCCAAAAAGAGCAGCTTTTGGTATAATTTTAATCAGTCCTTGGGTACATGAAATGTCATAGAGTTTCATATGAAATGAAATGATCCCTTTCTCTTAGCTTATTTCTGTTCCAACTAATCCTCTAACTCTTTATTAAACATTATCTTTACCATCTGCTCTGGGTGAATGTTCAACACCTTGCAGAACAACTCTGGGCTGATTGGTTTTTATGGGCAACATGATCAGAGTTTTATGCACATACTTAGGATTATGTCAAGGACAAAGAGGATGAATAATCCATTAACTATAATAAGCAAATACACACATCAGTGTAGCTAGAACATGTGTTATGTTTCAAAAGCAAAAGATGAATTATAGATATGTGAACCACAAAATACCCACAACACAGGACCCTCTCTATCCTAGGACACGTTTTCCATACATACACACTCCACTAAACAGCATTTCTGGAAATGACGTTCCTGTCTTGATGAATCAGACTTTTTCATGCTGAAATGGCATTTCCAAACCTACAACATCCAAGATACAGCCCTGCTGAATTTGACATTTCCTCCAAAATGGAACAGATGGTGGCAAAGTACTTGCCCTATGCATAGGTCTTTAAACCACTTTTATTAAGTCATTAAAAGAATGTTATTCTATTTCCATAGGTTTGTAAACCTCTAAAATAAATCATCAAGGAACTGCTATCATTTAAAGTCACGGTCTAAAAATTTACATTTAAAAAAGTAACTGTCAAAGGTTAGTCAAACAGTGCTGTCAATTAGGTCCAATTATTGCTTTGATAACCACAAACATTAAAATAACATTATCACTGTTAATCACAATATTTAATGTAATGTATATCATCCAACCAGGACCTCATTTGCCACAAAACACATAATTGTAAGAGTTTGATTCCTTGATCGCAACATTTCATGTAATTACTCACCTCTTTCACCTTTATGCAACTGTTGCAATAATTTTTCCTTCCTTTGGCTAACCTTTCAGACCAAGTATTTACTCTCTCTCCTGCTATGAAGGTTTATGATCCTATAATGAACAGCAATTATGATAGCATCTGATGACAGTGTATATATTAACAGCAGAAAATATCTAGCCGAGATGTTTTTACTGATCACTCTGCAGAAGACTTGCACCTGATATCCTTACAGTATGCTCTATGAAGTAATTACAGATTGGTCCTTTCACCATTTTTAACAATTTACAGAGAATTATTTAGCCACAGACAGCTGCATACATCACTGTTGTATGGATCTATACATGAAGGGAACAATTACTTTTTCCCTTGGTGGAAGCCATCCAGGCTGTGTTGATTTCAGCAGAGTAGGCACTGAAGCCATTAGGGATGAAGAAGGAAGTCAAAGGGGATGAGAATGAGAGTACTTTTATAAGCATTTCTAGCTGCCAGCCCAACTTCCAACCGTCCTCATGGTTTTGGCGCTCTCAGAACTACACTTCACTACCTTGATTTGTTTAAATCTGCAGTCTCCCATTCTGAGATTTAAATAGCCTTTAGCTGTTTCTTTGGTTAACTCTATTATATCCATTAATCCTCCCATCTAATTAGAGTAAGTACCAGTGGCATAAGTATGACAAAATACAGCGTATTACTTGTGAAAAGCAATGGGGAATTCTGTCTACGTTTATACAGACATAGCCATGTTTCTTTGTTTTTTCCACAGAGACAGCCCAAATCAGATGCTTTCATGTAAATACGTGATTGCTCAACACACAGAGTTCTTTTCAGACTAACTACTCTTTGTGAATCCCCTAGTCCAGAATGCAAACACTATAAGCAAATGATCTAATTTGTATTAGTAGAACAGCTTCACAATAAAGGGATACATAGTTTTCAGAACAAATCCCATGTAGGATAGGATATCTCTGGTTGTAGAGCAGACAGAAAAATGGGTTCCAGACAGTCTGGTCTGATCAGAGTTGTAGGCCACTAACAACAAGAAGGCAGGAACTACTTTTTCTTCCTAATATCCCCATTGAGCTTCTTTATATGAAGTTTAAAGTTACTGTTCAAGAGTGTCTGTAAGTGCCAAGTCTCAATCCAGAGGTACCTTAGCAAAAAAGATAAACCTGCTCTTATATAGAAAGCGATTCCCTTCTCCCCAAATCTTGTATATATTTAAATGTATATACATGATTTATCTGCAGCAGAAAGATGGTGGGAGTTGTGGAAGAACCCTCTCTAAAATAAGAAACTTGGGAGTATAAAAACAGGAAAGCAGAAGAGTTATGGAAAGTAGTGTCAGGAAAAAATATTTTATGCATACCTTAACTGTTAGCAGGAGTAATACACAAAATGGATTTCGTTTGGGTTACCAGCTTTCATCCAGATTATCCAGACAATCAGCATCTAGTTTAAGTCCACTATGTATCCATCTAGTAATGTCACATGAAGGATTAGCCTTATCTGACATTTGCAATGAATATATGGATGGAAGAAGGAGTGTGAAATGGTGTGCAATTGTTACAGCTTAAAAAAAGTAAAGAGAAACTATAGCCTTATTTGCTCATTCCTATAATGTCTGTGAGGGTTTTTGACTTTTTAAGCATTAGAGTATACATATAAAAACACTACACAGCCTCAATAATTTTTTAGAGAAAAGTAGGCAAACTGAGAAAATAAATGATGGAATTTCCTATTTGACCTTTTACACATAACTAGAATATTACATAAAANGGCTTGCAAAGGCTCACAGCCTTGCTCTGTGAGGGTTTTTGACTTTTTAAGCATTAGAGTATACATATAAAAACACTACACAGCCTCAATAATTTTTTAGAGAAAAGTAGGCAAACTGAGAAAATAAATGATGGAATTTCCTATTTGACCTTTTACACATAACTAGAATATTACATAAAAATAAAGCCTAATTCTGCATGTTCAGTTATGACAGATGGGTGTGATCACAGGAACATCAAAGGCAGGCTTATCCTAATCCTGTAAAGTGGTAAGCACCTCCTGAAGGGTCTTGAGTACCTTCTAATCCTACTGAATGCACTGACTGCAAGTGCACAGAAAGGAAATCGGAGTAAGTAAGAAGGGTAGTGGTTGGCTTTCCTGTTGACAGGAGGAGTAACATGGAGGCAAAAGAACTGTTGTGATGTGTAGGAAATATCCTAATTTTATCTAAACACAGAGATCGGAAATTGAGAAGATGCATATTTATTTTCCCCCTCAGTGAGATTAAATTATGTGTATGTTGTGGCCTTGGGCACAGAGCATGAGTTACAATTTAGGGAATCTGATACTCTCCCAGGCTCTATAATTTGCTCAGCATCACACAGTACTCCAGGCTGCTATCTTTACCTCTTGGCATCAGTAACTTTTTTCCACAAGTGGGTACACAGAACTGACCTTTTTTCAGTAGATCTCAAAGTTGTACAAAGTCACAAGAATCTAGTATCGTTACTAATATTAATGCATTCGAATTTAGAAACAGAAAAGGAAACTCAAAGTAAATCCTAATTAATGTTTTGATTTGGGTTGTCTCCTCTTGGGTGCAATCAAATACTCAGAACAGAGAAGCTGAAAATAAAGAATCATAACAAACTTGAGGCAGTTAGTACGCAACTTGGAAAGACAAAGTTCAAGTAACTGTAGATCAGGTCAAGTTCACCAAGACAATCCTTTATCATATGATGGCTAGGAGAAAGGTCCAATGAAGATTTGATTATGTGGTTTGAATCTAGGTACTATTAAGAAAATAGCAGATAATACAGCAGCAGAGAGTAGCAGCTAAGCAAACAGGGTAGATAGTAATAAAGAAAACCATTCTTGCCATTTTAAAATCAGCCTACTAAGTCATCACAGCAATGAAGTGCAAAGTCAAGGATGATGTCTGATGCAGCTAAAGAACTGAGTCTGTGCCTGTTTTATCTTAATTCTGAGAAGATTCCCACTGCTAACAAAGGCATGGCAATCTCATTTCCTTTCGTGAAATGGCCATAACTAATAACTGATACTAGCAAATGCTTCTTCTTATGCTATTATTGGATATTATTAGATAAGTCACATGTTCATGAGGTAGCTCATCATCCTTTTTTTTGCATGTCCAGATACTGCTGTTACCAGGCAGAATGTTACTAACAACTACATTTTATAAATCTGTGTGAGACATTATTATAGCACATGCTGTATTGGCACCATTGCCCAATACTGGATGCAATTACTTTGTTGTTGCTGTTGTTGCTGAGGGCCAAGCTCTAACAAATTAAATTTAGGGAACGGAAATAGGCTTATATGCAAATGGAATTAAATGCTGACACAAGGATAAAACAGCATTGGCTTTAAGCAGGGCTCTCTCCCCGCAGTTTTTAACCAGTCATTAGATTTAAATTGAGCAGACAGATTCATCTTTGATGTAGCTCCACTGTAATCAATAGAACTGCAGCAAGGATGAACCTGGACCAATATGTTTTAAATGGTTTTCATGCAACAGCTATGCAGAGTGAAGTAGATGGAACAGATTTTTTTAGGTTCATAATTTATGAAATTATTTCCCCACCCCCAAATCCCTACATCAAGAAAATGAGTTAGTGCATTAAAATGGATAGAGTTGGCAGCTGCATGCCAAATTCCAACTGCTGACCACATGCTCTGTACCCATAAACCCAAAGCCAAAATACTTATCCCCCACCAAATCAGTAATTCTACTGGAGCATTTCCCAAACTTATCTGACTTACCTGTCAGAAAGGACTCCTTAATCATGCGTGGACAGCTGCATTGGCACATGGTTTCTCCTCATTATCACTTGCACTAAGTCTAAATACACATTTAGCTTTTCTATATTAATGTTACAGATAAATAATTGTTGAAGCTGCCAAATAATGTTCTTTGGTCATCAGTAGAAGATAGATAAAGAATAATGATCATTGTATGAGAGGAGATCTGTGTTTCAGGTAGCATTTTGTGCCTTTATTACATGACTGTTTCCATATATGGCATGTTGTTTAACAAAATGCTTTGTAAATTAACGTGGGACCAAAGTACTCTGCCAATATGCAGTATATATGCAACTAATGAGGAACTAGGGACCACTGCTAGTACCAGTTTGACAGATCCTGATTTTTTTTGGCACCTTGTTTTTTGGCACCTCATCTTCTTCATTTTTCCTCTCTTCCTAGTTTTCCATTGCTTCTTTTCACTTCACAGCTTATTTATTCATTTTTTCATGGGTCTTATTCTTTTTGGTTTTGAGGATTCTCTATTCAGTGGTAAGTTCAGAGGAACTACAGTTTATCCAGCCACATCTCTGTATTAAAGCCATCAAATGGCACAGAGAACCTTTTGTACAGGCATGACATTTTACCTTAATTATGTCACAGCTTTCCCTTTTATATGTGTCCCATACAAACAAAGTTCTAGCTTCTTTTTCACTGCAAACTTGTAACACTGCCTTACATAACAGCTAACAGTTAACACCAAGGTTTTCAAGTAACTGTTGAAGACCTTTTCCATGTTCCTCCTGGTGTGGAAACCAACAGCTAGATTTTGCAGATGATTTCACTGGAGTAGAAAAGTGCTTGTTACTGTGGGGCCCCTGGAGCCCCTGGGTGCAAAAGTTAAGAGAAGTCTAGTGTCATATGGCTTAAATTCACAGCAAAGTCCACATACCAAAAATGACCGTTAATTGCTATTGCTCTGCTAGCAGCACACCAGCCTTGAAACATAGGCTACTCTAGGCCCAAAGAGTAAAGAAGGCAATTTAAAATAAAAATTATTTGCTATAGCTGGAATTGACTTGAAGTTTCCTAGTTCCTATGTAAGCTTTGGATGCCTCGGTTTGCATAAATACAGTGAGGAATCAAACAAGACAAATACTCAACATTGCACTTGAATTGCTAGGATTACGGATTTTTGTTAGTATTTGCTGCTCCGTAGGGACATGAACAGAGCATTGCTTATCAGTAGCATTATGATCAGAGATGCTAAAATTGGGTCTGAAACACATTGAAACTTTCTTTTTTGCTTTCTTCAAACATATATAGTTGTTTCTTCCACACCCCTCCAATATTAGAAGCCTATTTGCTACTAGCATATCTTGCTTACCAGAGATTTTAGAAAGCGTGATCACAATTACTTTGACAACATGCAGTCCTATCAAAATATGAACAACCAAAATGCTATCGCATATGAATTACAATGCTATTATGCATTTTTATGGAAAGCTAGTTCATGAAGACATGTTATGTAAAGCTAGTTATGAAGACATAAACCAATAAAAAGTGAGGAAACCAACTGCCTTCATTGTACACATCAAACTTTAAAGAGAAACAAAAGAAAATACCACCTTTACAAGTATGTAAATGTATAACTTAGAAAAAAATAGAACTTTATAGTAGAGCAACTAGTACTTCAAGAACACAAAGATGAAACCCTGTAGTTTTCGGATCGTACAAATTTCAAGTTCTCACCTTGATCCTCATTTTTTTGACATTAAAATTTGTTGCCACTTTCCCCAAGCATTATGTGCCATTGATTTTAAAAAGGTGAAAATGGTCTCTCAAAAGAAAACATTTTACAATCCTTCTAAATTTTCAGTTTGGAAACCGTAGTTATTTTAAAATAATACAATTTTATAACTATTTTCTAGATTGCTAGTCCTAAATATTTTGTTCTATTCAGTCTTTCATTTCAGTATGATTCAATGGAAACACACTCCACAGAACACCATTTTTTCATACTTCTCGTCTGAGAAAGCAGAGAGAGAAATGACAACTAAAGATTAGTATCTATTCAAGGGTCTAAGCAAAACTAAGATACAGGACCTCTATTACTTAGGAAGTCAAATCTGCATTAAACTGCCTTTTGAAGATTATAAATAAATAAGTTTTCAACTCAATCGTTATAAGCATAGTTTTCTTCTTATCTTTCAAAACATGGAAAACAAACAGCATTTTAAGGAGGAAAAGCCACATCAAGTTTTTCCTGCCTCATCTCCAGTGAAAGAACTTGCCAGATTACTATCAGTCTCACAGGGTAACGTTAACAGTCTTGAAACCTCAAGATAAGCAGTCCATTAATTTTTAGATCTTTCTTCTACTCTTGCTCTAGATTTTCTCCTTTTTGTCTGCCAAACTATCCAATTTTATTTGTAGTTGCAAGAATGTAATCCTCAGTACATTCCTTACATTTGCAAAGAACAGGAGAACCTGGATACTGTTTGCAGTGCTCTGCCTGACTCACTATGAAAACTGAATAGATCACTGCATGTCTCCATCCCTAATCTTTCCTTCTCATTCTTCTTTAGTTTGGTCAGCTACAAAAAAGTATGGAGCATTTCTCACAGTGGACACATCTGTATCAAGATCAGAGAGTAACTGAAGGAATGAGAACTTGCCCAGAGAGGCTTCACTGACTTGCTTAACCATCCTCGTGAGACTCAAGGTGTTCCAGTAAGCGCTAAGGATCCCGGCAGACTTTTGCACTTAAGTTGCAGCAGATACTCCCTGCAAGGGCCCAGGTAAAGGTCCTTCCAGCTCTGCCTAGCAGTCCTACATTCCCACTGCCTCACTGCAGCCTGCAACATCACTTTACACAGGCAGCACCTGCAGCACAGCTGGATCTCCCCCATACTGCCTTGCAACACACGTAACCAGGTGCTGCTCAAATACAAATAACTTTTCCTGACTGATGCTTGAACTAGCCCTGCTCTTCAGGTTTGGTGTTTAGAAATGATCCCTGTCATGCCCTGCATAGAGCGCAGGCCCCTGCAGCCAGCATGCTGGGCAGCCAGGGCGCCAGGCAGCCCCTCCGCGCCAGCCCCGCAGCTCAGGCCGTGCCAGGCAGCGGCTGCACGGCCGCCTCCTGCCCATGCCGCAACGGCCACGGCACGGGGTGGTGAATGCACATGACAGGATGCCCATTTCCTGGGCTGAGGGGAACGGTGGCTCTCAGGAACTGTATCACGCTCTGGCAAAAAATATTATAGCAAAGGAAAACATATTTCAATATGAGCGAGCTAATTGTAAGGCCATCTCTTAATGTTTCCTGACAGCCAAAATGTAAAGTCCAGCTGGCATGTCCTTTCGCCGGCCTGAAGGAAATAATGCCCATTTATAGTATAATCAAAAATCACGTTTCCATATTTTGTTACGTTTTACAAGTTACTGCCAGGAATAAAATGCTTCAGCGTACATGCATTTCATCACCTATACAGCAGCTTAAAATGCATCCAGGCCTGCCCAGCTGGAAATGAGGGGAAAAGAAGTATCAGGCAAGCAAAGACTTTGTGAATCACAGAGCCCTGTACAATTACGGGACTGTTGTTAATTTTCAGATTGCGATGAATTCATTGGAGAATTTGAGACAGTTCAAAATCCAATTATAGTGGAATGAAGAGGAGATGGGGCAATCAGTTGAAATGAAACCCAGCCCACAGAAACACAACGTTGCAAGAAACTAGCCCTGGAAAAATGCTGGGAGAATAGAAATGAAAAGGAACTGAGCAATCAAGCACACGATGAGTTTTAGAGACCAAACTTATTTGGCAAGAAGGCAGAGCATAGCGCACAGCTCTGAGCACGATTTGGTAAGTACAGTAGGTGGCCTTTGTTTTAGTCAATTATAAGCTAAAAACGTTGAAACTACGACAGATGTAGGCAAGCATCTGTATAGTTTTCACTCACTATATCTGTAGTAATAAAGCAGCAAACTTCTCTCAGTGAATACTCCAGCCCTGCTACCCTGAGGCAGCATTCTGAGTGTGCGCCAGCAAGGGCAGATTCCCGTATTGCTCATAACCAAAACAGTGCACCTCAAGTAGCAGTTTGCAATGAGCAAAACAGCATTCACATGTCTGTTTTTAAATGATGTTTCTTTAGAGATACAATTATGATTTTGATTTTGATTGCAGATGCATGGATGTAAAATAAATTAAGCAAATCCCAGGGTTTATTGAATAAATGTAATGAAACAATCTTAAAAGCTTTATTAACACGAGCAAGTCTTGAACAATTAACAACATTGGACTGAGCGGAGCTATTCACCTATGTGAGCAGTTTACATCATAGCTCTCAGTGACTTAAAAGCTAGATGTGCGGTCCTGATAAGCGACTTTTCAAGCCAAGCACAGGGGACCACATTCAGCCTTAGCTGATAGTCATTTGGGGAGTCCACACCACTAGCAGAGCTGGAGCTTCCCTTTCGTTCACGCTCTAATACGAGGCGGCTCCTGCCCTACCCGCTGCCCTGTGGTCTCAGTGCGGGTGCTGCACTGCACTCATTCCGCATTTGTAGGCTCAGATATTCCAACTCCTACACCTTAAGTCAATGCCTATCCAAGCTATCCTGCCTAATTCCAGACTCTAAACGGAGAAGGCTTTGCTAGCTATATCTGATTGAAGATACTGCTAGATTCTAGTAACTCCTGCAGTTACAGAAATTATTATGAGAAATTATTATTGTTAGAAATTATTATTAGAAATTATCTGTCACATCATTACAGCAATTGAAGGATGTGCAAGACCTCTACCAAACAGAAAGACAGAATAGAAAATGTGATGCTACCCACTGCTCACCACAACCTTTGGCATTTATGACACCAGCCTGTCACGTCTGCTCTATGTTTCTCTTCAATTTGCATTACATAACAGCACATTGCATTTTGAAGCACTAGTATATTTTTGACCTCCCAGTTCAAACTGTTGCTACACTATCATAACAGATCTACCTGTGACAACACTGAAGCACCCAACAACCTCACACGACTAAGGTCTAATAATTTACTAGCAACCACAGCCGCATTCTAGGGATTTTTAGGTTCTCTTATCAAATAAAAAATTCTATACAGTCAAGGTATAAAATACAATTCATATATGTTAGAATTGCATGGAGGGTTACTAATTGCAAAGAAACCACCGTAGATATTTCTTGAGTCAGAAATTACCATAGGCTAGAAAAGCATTCAGGTAGTGTAGGTACAGGTATATTTGATCTATATTTTCCTATTTTCCTCTAGGTGTTCCTTTCTGGCTGCTGTTATACATACAATGGACAGGACTAGATGGATCTCTAAAATGATTCTGTAGTAAACATTTTATAAAGATTATGTGACTTCTCTTGGTAATATGGTAAAGTTGTTATCTCAAAGTGCCGAACAGTGTAACTGCAAGGACTCACATTATTTATTTACACGAGGAAAGTATGAGGTTCAGGAGATGGGAAAATGAGATGGGCCATAAATGAATCAGACATGGCCCACGAAAGTCTGAGAACTATCAAATCGCTAAGTGCTCAAAATTGTGTGCAAAATAGGAATAAAATATTGATTTCATTAAAAATGTTAAGGACTACTTAATTCAACAACATTTTATATGTTTGCATATTTATTTCCAAATTTGCATATCTGTTTGCATATATCTTGTAACACTGAACGTTAATTATACTTTAAAATTATGTATAAATTGTAACCAAGAATGTTGTATGAATTTTTGAAATAAGAGACACACTCAAGTACCATTAATTATAAACTGCCATTTCAAGCACACTGAAGCAGACCTCGTATTGAAAAAATATTGAGTCCCTGACAAATAAAAAAGGCAACAGGAGTTATTAACTGGTCTAGCTGATTAAAAGGCACCTCCTACAAGCATAGCACTGATTTTTAACTCTCTCCCTCTCCAGATCATGGCTTACTTGTACTCAGAAAAGACACATGACAATGTACTAGCTAACATAAATACTGTTATATACTGCAATTCTGATTCACTTGCTTATCACTTTTACCTAGGGTGATTTTCTTTTTGAAGTTTTCTTCATATAAATATGACAGTAATCTGGAATAATAAATAAAACTTCATGGGCTATTTTAAAGGACTAGTGTCAAATGAGATGAGCTGAAGTGATTTTATCACATGCTAATTAGATTTGTAAAATGATTCTGTGTAATTTAAAAAGCATTTGCACAAGGTCAAATCTCAAGCAGCTTCCAAAACCCCAGATTTGCTAAATACACAAGATATGTTGAGCTGATTATCACTTAAAGTGGCAATTAAGACAGTCCAATTTCAAATAATTTTAGATATAAGTCTAAAGACTCTCTCTACCCCTCCAAAAAACTTAACTCTATTTACAAATAAAATTTTTCCTAAGTCTAAGTCTTTTTCTTTAACCCATGTTCAAGGCTAACGACGTGGTTACATAAGATGATTGCTCCAATACAAAGGACTCTAGCTAACATTTACCCTTGTTTTTACCACCACACAATCACTGTTCACTTTTGCAGGAGCTAACTTAGATTTGCACTAGATTTTAATAACTCTTGATTCCTGGTGTACTGTGTCAGTATTAAAAAGATCAAGGACATTTTTATTGTTTTCTCCAGGAAAGTAATGTGAAACCCAATGTATTTTGACTTTCAATTTTCCAAGTTTTTCAATTTTTCAATTTTCCCAGTTTTTATACTTTTCTACTCCATCCTTCTGGTTCACAAAATATTCCGCATCAGGGAACCAATACCCTAACTCCTGACCTTTCATAAAATTACATGCCAGCACTCCCAATAGTAACTGATTCTTGACCTTAGCTCTTTCTCCTGTACCAGCTATGTACTTAAAAAAAATAATAGCAATAAAAAAGTCTTTATCAATCTTGGTCAGAGCTATTAGTAGATACTAATTATCCTGTTTAGATTCTTAAGTCAGCTGTGTTTTTATATATAGGTATGTATGTATGTACAAAGGAAAACAAGATAGTAAACAGTAGAGCTCAGAGAATTGCAGAAACTATTTTTCCAATTAGCAACAAGCAATGCATTAAGAGTGGTTGTATATAGAGAAAAACTTCCACTGTGGTTTAAAATGTAGTGACTCTGAGTCACTAGACATATGATGTTTCACTTCTAATGCCACTCTGTACTTCATCTGTGGGACATTTATTTTGAAAATAGGAAAGAAAAGGTTCTTTCTGTTTCTTCAAGAAATTCTGTAGGATAGGAGAGAGGACAGGAACCTGATAGGTGTTATTACATGACTGTGATTTTCCATTTTAATAAGAATCAAAAAAGAATGAATTAGCACAGTGCTGGACAGTTCTCCCTCCTGCCATACTATTTTCTAATGGCAACAATTCTATGGTTTAAGCACTAACTACTATTAAACAACCCATCCACTTACAGTGTAGGCATTCTGCAGTTCCTCTAATACCTTACTGATACTTTCTTATGGAAGGGCCTGGAACTACATTTTTGGGAGAAAAGGGTCCAAACGCAGCTCACTGGTTTAAAAATGCCTGTTACTGACATAAGCCAAGATCCTGACATAAGGATGGGCATAAGTCCCCAAACTCTGGTAAGGTACTTAACTATAGAATCCAGTTCTTTCCCCAGATTTTCATAATGATACTTTCTGTTTGGGCAAACAAGGAATTAATATGGCAGAATGATTTTAAAAAGATTGTAACATATGCTAAAAAATATAGTTCAAAATTTTATTTCCTCTGTTCTTTTATTATGGTTTGTTGCACTGACACACAACAGCAATGGCACCAAAGTGCACCAAAGTACTAAGTACTGAGTAAACAGTAATGCTATTAGTTAATAACAATCCAGTGATGTCAGTAAAGCAGTTCACAATGTCTTTGTCATCCTTGTTTAGTTTTAGCGTAAGCAGGTAATTCCTTAAGGCCCGGTAATGATCAATGACTGCAGAGTTCGGCATATTTGAGCTTTGGAAGACCAACAGCTAACATCTAACTAAAATCTTTTTCTTGAGTTTTTTCAAGACTAATAATCCTCTCAAAAGTTTTAGCAGCAAGTAAGTTTCTCAGGTGCAAGATATCTGCAGTCAACACTTCTCCATTTAAGAAAAAAAAAATGTACAAGTACCACTGTGCTTGTCAAGGATTTTCATATGCAGCATGTCTTAAATGGCTGCTATACAATATGAAGCAAAAAATGAAAGACCTGATAAATGTGCTAATTTCTTAATAATGAGCAGTCTTTTTCAATATTTTGAAAGGGTACAAGTAAAAATAAAGAACAAAATATAATTTAGGACTAGCTTAAAACAATGGAATAAGAAATGGTGAAGAAAAGAGGCAAATACCATTCACATCATCTTCCTTATCAAAAAATAGTAAATTTTATGCCTGCTCCTAGTAAAAATATCTTAAAAATACCACACGAAAACAGTACATAAGTGTTAGATTGCTGTCTCTCCAATCTTCTACCTGGCCTTGGGAATGTCACTGAACATTCCCAATTTCTCTGAACATATTGTTTTTTTCTCATCATTCAGTGTAGTTTGATTGCTGAGACTTCAGAACAGGTATCCTCTTAAAATGGAGGCACAGGAACCTGATGGCTCATCAGTGCTTACAGAACCACCACAAAAACTGGCCATGCCTGCAAGAGTACTCAAAACATGACAGCAGAATCTCTGGCGTTAAGCCTCGTATGTACTGAACTTCCAGATGTCCTGCATCCTTCAGTCAAGAAAAGCAAAAACCCAAAGCCATCTGAAATTGCAGTTATAGGCTTCCATGTAGTTTCTAGCATTCTGTTCTGCCTGTAAGACAGAAATATCACAATAGCACTTGTCAGTCTGAGGTCAAATAGGTCACTTATCGAAAACAGCACAATAAACAGACAAATCTACTTCTCCCGCCAAAGTTCAGTCTGAGTTTCCCTGGAATCCAGGTTTCTGGACTGTATCTTATTAAATCCCTAATCCTTCCCAACTATTCTTTTCATCTGTGTGATGCCAATGAGAACCAGGTAGTTCTATTCACAGAGTCTAAATCCCAAAGTCAACTCACTGTCATATTTATTTTATTTGATAGTTATCAAACATATCACAAAGATACCTTTGATATCTTAGAAACTTTGTTTCTCCAATAACGTTTTCTCTTAAATTATCAAATCTTCTAACATACCCATTTCTGTACTGGCCAAAAATAAGTATTACTGGTTGTTCTGCCTTAATTGCCTTATTTCTGCCTTATTTGGGTGAGTCCAATATTTTAATGATGTGGAATTCACCTCTGTGTGTACAGCCAGCTTAAAACTCACTCAATGATTCTTTGTGCTCAGCCATTGTGACTGGGGGAAAAAGAAAGAAAAAAAAAGAAATGAAAAAGAAAATGAGTTACAGAAGAAGTCATTTGTCTTTTCTGTTAAGTTGTAGGAAAGGCACAGGCATCACTGGTACCTCACAAACATGCTGTTGAATTAGTGCGCTTAGAGTAGCTAGGTTGCAATTCATGCACCTCCCAGCAAGGTCTGCTAAACTAGAATAAAGTTCTTTCATCCCAAAAGTGAGGAATTCTGTTGAGCACACGTTTTAAGAAAATGCAAAATAATTCTTCCAGAAAGACTTTTGATCTTTTATGATTGCAAGTGGCACAATTCACACTATACACACCCTTTAAAAACAGCCCCTTTTTGATGCTTAACAGAAATCTGTCCTAGTACACTAATTCAATGATAAGTTCAAAGCATAAGTCAATTAATGATCATGTTATGTAACAATATGATTCTTTTCCTGAGGGTCTGCAGTTCAAATGATGAATCTTAATCATTAACTTGAGAAGATACAGTTATCAGCAGATGCTTACAAAATTTTCTGCCAGTATCTGCACACAAAGCAAGAAATTCACCAAGCGTACACATCGTGTGCAACATAATACAGAATGCTTCCAAGTAAATGACCTCTCCAGTACCAAAGATGAGATCCCATTCTGCACATTCTTTACGGCAACAACCCCTGTTTTAAGAGCAGATGTATGTTTAGCAAGATGATTCATCTGTACATTCTAATCCACAAACTAGAGCATCATTGCTAGGTAAAAAATGAAAGACTGGACCATCCATTCCTGAAGGTCTCATTTATTGTAAGAACATGCACACGCAGTAACTAAAGTAAAAGTAAAGACCAATGGTATCTTATATCAATTACTTCTCTAAGACAACCACTCAAGTTTCTGCATCCAGTTTTTAGTCTGCTTCTGTAGCAGACAGTGCCTTTAGAATGATGTAGGCAAAACAGTTATGTCCTCTTGGGAACAGCTACGGAGCAGGACCTGTGATTCCCATTCAGTGGAAGAAGTGGTGATGGGCCGGGGGAAAATATAATTTTCTCCTTTTTCAGATTAGAATAAAGAATAATTAACACTGAAAAATATCTTGGGAGAAAGTGACTCTTTTTAAGGGTAATTTAAGTATCTTTCCATTATAGTCTTATAAAATTATGAGAGCCCATTCTGATAACATTTCATGGAGACTTGTACAGAAACAAGTTTTAAAGTCATTTTATCTTGTTGACATTTTAAAGCACAAGTCTATACAAATTTATTGCAAGTACTGCTTTAAATCATTAGATTTTTATTCAGCTATGATTGACAATATGTAACTATCTTCTGCTTTCAGGTGACCCTGCAATGTGTTAGCTAGTTTTGATTCCTCTAACAGTGCAAAAAGGACCCTACAACATAGCACACAGACTTCTGCACTAGCCTGCTGGCTGCAGTCATATCTGAAATAAGAACACAGGTTCACTATCTAGCATTTCCAAATGTTATACCAATCTAATTAAAAGGATCAGAAAATTATGACTTCTTCCCTAACATAGCATACTTTTTCAAGAAATAAAATGTATTTTTAGATACATAGATCCACAAACGTGTTCTTTCTTAGAGTTCTTTCTTAATAATTGCTTGGCTGAGTTGAAACTCCTAAATAAAGAACCCTAGAATAAGGAACCCATAAATAGGAAGCAGTCTGAATGTGGCTTCCCCCAGGTCTATACTGGAATTACCTGGAAATCTTCGTTTTATTCATGTTTTGAAAATTATTTCAGCTAGGGGCAGGCAACTAATTTTTTTTTCCTTTTTCTTACACAGCTGCACTTCCGATCCTAACCTATGAGAGTAGAGCTGAAAGAAGCCTCCCAATCAGAGCTATACTTCAAGAGAAAACCTCTTAGATAATAATGGATGCCCATGCTAAATTTATACACTACCCTGTAGTGCTGTAGCAATACAAGTGAAGTCACAGAAGTCCAGCCCAACTAGAAGTGCTGGTTCTGAGAGATGCACAGAGGCAGCTACTAGCCCTTCCCCTAACAGCAAGGTGTCAAAAGATCGGACATTTTTGTTAGATATTCTACAGCAGACTTAGTGGCAGAGGCCGTTGAGCAAAGGCTCGCAGCTAGTGCACGGCTCATGACCACGTCACATGCCCCATCTCACTGCTTGAACTTCTCTTGGTGGAAGGAAGTCAGAGGAGTCCCACGCTGCAATGATGTTTCATCCCTACCACAGCGTTTGCCATCACATGTCCATTCCCCAGGCCCTGCAAGAATAGAAAACTTACTCTTCAATGTGGGCAATCATCAGCATGTTTTAATTGGGTGAAAGAAAGGACACAAAGGTCAAAGTGCTGGACCTTTTCTAATCATGTGCAATCAGGACAATCAGCAAACAAGACAAGCATGCATCTATTAGCATGGGATAGATAAGAATGCCTACGCACTGAAGTAAGGCTGGTTAAACATTGAAATTTCCCTACAGAAATTGTGAACTTTTCAACACTGATGTTCATCTATCTGAAATGTCATATGCTCAGCTGATCCTACGCTAGGGCAGGGGTCTGACCAGGGAATGCTCTAATATCTGGCCCCTATCGTAAGAGAATGTTTTTGCTAGCAGCACCCCCTCTACAGGTGGAGGAGAACATATAGTGCAGAACAGGATTCCCTAATATTGGTAATGTTATGTGTTAAATATCATATATGGGAATTTCTGTAATTTAATGTGCATCACATTAAGAAACAAAATAAGCTGAATTTCCCTTGTGCTGCGGGAAGCAGGGCTGAACAGCACATCAGCAGTTACATGTTACATATGGACTTCTGCTTCCTCCTGGGAGTTGTTTTCCTTAGAAGCAAAAGCTGATTCCTATTTTCCACTTTGCTGATAGCTCCGTTCCTGCGCAGTCAGTACTGCGCTCAGAACTATTGTGCACCCTTCCTTCTCTTTCCTACCCTCATACACTTCCTCTTTTCCTAAACAAAAGCTTTTTCCAGTGAATGATGGAATTTTGCAAAATTATTTTTCACATATAGAGTATATCACTTATATAATGAGTGATAAAAATTGAGAAACAATTAGTTCTCAAACCTACTTTCAATAGGGAAAGTATCACTAACTCAAGACACATTCCTACAAACTCTGTATTTAATCCTAAAACTTTGGGAAAGATGAGCTTCTCTACACAGTTCTGGTGGCGCTGCCTGCCAAAGGGTGAAAACAATTTGATTCCCAAGGATAACTTACATAAGGATTCTAGAATCAGAACTTATTTTTTATTCCAGTTACCTTCAGGTATTCTCAGCTACTGTCTTATGTTACTACCAGCTTGAATTTAGTCCACAGTCTGCAAGTAATAATAATATAAAATCAAGACAGAGCAGGCTACTTCTGCTTAGCTATCAGAGCTCTTGAAAATGCACTCTATAACCTTCAGAAAAACAAGCTTCCAATAAACACAAGAAGCAGGTTCCAGTTTATGATCAAAAATTCTCTCATCTTTTAACCTTGGCTCACAGGCTAATGAGAGTACTTTGAGAAAACTGTCTTGAAGTGTCTTGTGTCTACCCTTCCCGAATTCTCCGGGCAGTACTGCTCATTACATGTTTCTCATAACACTGACTAACCCCAGCCCTCATATGTCTCCCTGCAAGCTGAGGGCAAGTCCTTCATGACCAATTAATGGGCCAGAAGTACAAGACACAAGGAGGACACCAAGGCAGCAAAGCTGGCTGTCTCTATCAGGAGCACAAGTTATATACTTCCTCAAAGGGAATTTTCCATCTCCTGGGGAAGTCTGGGAGAGGTATTTCCTGGGAAAGGATGGTTTTGTCCTGACAGAGGTGCTAACAAAAGCTGTATTTGAGACTACTGTCACAGCTTTAGAATAAGAGAATGGGAGTATTTTAGTCCTGCCGCTCTCTCATAGCCAGTGCGCAGGTTTTGTTGTTCTCAAAGCTTTGCGTGACACAGTGCCCACCAAAGGCAAACCCTGCAAAATGCAGGCAGGAGCCCACCATACCACTTTGCACCACAAAACTGGAATGGGAAGTGCTATAACGTCATACAAAACATTTCCAGACCAATCAAAAAAATCAAAAAAAGATAATTTTAGACTGAGTGTATTCTCCTGATCCAAGGAAATGGAAAGTATTCAGACACTGGAAGAAAAACAGTGCTACACAACACTGGAAAAATGTCTTAGCTAAGCTCAATAAGGATCCATATATGATGACTGAATAAAGAATTGCAAACATCCAAATACTGAAAAATCTTTAATCATGATTATAACCCATGAGAAAGTAGCACCTGCAATGGAGCCAGATTTTTTTTTCAGAACATCTCATGACGCATTGATTTGTATAAAACATGTAGGAACAAGTACTACAGGAGCTGAGCACTCAGATGAGGGAGTTAGGGGGGCAAAGGGCTACCAAATGCACAGCCTGGTCTGTGATTGGTCTGTGGTCTGTGATTAGCACAAGGCTGGGGCCCTTGATAACCAAATATCAGAACCAAGTCACACTAAGAACCAAGCCCTTTGGCCAGTAGCAGCCTTGTTCGGCAGAGCTCCACCACTGTTCCCCACATCTCCCAATCAGAAAATGTTTCTTTCTGTGGATTAGGCCTTTGCTTTGGAAGAATGTATTTTCAAGCACCACTGGGGACTTTAATCCCTGCACTCAGTATGCCTCGTTCAACTTCCACTGAATCCAACAAGAGGATTTTCCATATACACTAATCACACCTCATTCAACCAAAGTGCTCAAAGTATATATGCTTGCAAATGTACTCAACCTGAAATCAGTGGCACTGCTCAAGGAATGGTCACAGAAATGAAGGTGGTTAGCCCTTCAGGAGCTTCACAGGACACAGCCCCACTGATATGCACAGTCTTTTTCAGTATAAGAAATTTTTAAGGATTTCTTGTGTCATTCAATCAACTAGGCAAAAAAGCATCATACTGAAGCTTAAAACAGAAGAAAATAATAGATGAAATTAAAGAGTGTATTTGGATACTTCCTTATCATACAAAACTCAAAATAACAAAGAGAAATTCACCCAGCAGTTATAATCATTTATCCTGATGAAAAAGAGTATTATTCATTTCATAATGATTTGTTCTGCTCTGAAACAATACAGGAAACATGTAAATTACCCCAGCACAATCCAGACTTGATTATGCAACTGTTTCCCTATTTCACTGC
Source organism: Crypturellus undulatus (assembly GCA_013389825.1). NCBI lineage: Eukaryota > Metazoa > Chordata > Aves > Tinamiformes > Tinamidae > Crypturellus > Crypturellus undulatus. Next base: position 779,186 of record VWPW01018652.1, read on the forward strand.
AGCAACAGGCAAGCAACTGGAGACCAAGTAGAAAACAATTTCTCAATCTCATACTGTTAAAGAATATTCACCTATGTTACTGGTTCAATTTCTTAAAATAAATAATTTTGGCAAATCATCCTTACTGGAGGGCCTTAGTTAATGAATCTTCACAACCTACAATATTCCTGAGACTAGCTTCACTGTGTATTATGCTTCACTTTCAAATTTCCAGTACTGAATGTCTCATGTCAAAAACCAGATTTTTTTTTTTTACAAATGTTTCAATTTCATGTTTCAATGAATTTTTAAAAGAATTAGAATCAGAATTAATAGTTTGACATAATCTTTCCTAAGTACTTTCTAAGTGAGACTACTTAAGCATATTAGAACTGATGAGTATATTTTATCCCCACCACAGCCAATGAAAGGTAAGGACAGGCTTAAATGTTTTTCCCTTGCATCAGGATATTCCATTGTAATTTAAATGAAAAATAAAAAACTCTTGATAATTATATTTTGCATAGCTTTCAGAGTGCACATACCAGATTTTTCTACACAAAACATGGCAAAACAATATGCCAAACAACACTTTTTTCTTTTTTCCTTCTTGTTTCAGTAAGAAAAGACAACAACGATCCAGCTTACTGGGGTGGTGGGAACAAAAGGGTGGCTTCTATTCACCTGTATATAATTTAAACACAAGAGGTGGTGTCTCTTCCCTTACTCCCTCTCCTCAGAGCCTCCCACACCACTGTGGGTGAGAATCCACATATCAAATGTGATTCATTAATGCTGCTTGGAACGCCATCAGCTCATCCTTCATGCTTGATGAGCTGCATCAGAAGGGGGCACTGAGTGCTGGTCAGTAGCCAGCAACAGCACGAGCTCAGCCACCCCTTCTGCTAGGGGATGGAGGAGGCTTCTGGGAGAATCAGAGTTTTGCCATATTTCCACTCCTATTGCAGGCCCAGATCTGCAGTCTGCATGCACAGCCTCTAAGGATACAAAAGGCTGTGCTCCTCTTATGCTGATGCCTCAAATTACTTGTTCCCTGAATGCCTCCATAAACTAACCATATCAGCAGCTAAATTTTTATACAATTTCATTTCGCCTAAATGAAGCTCAAAAAGCACTTCTCCAGGAACTTCATTTTTTCAGCTTCCTGTACCTCAGCATTCTTACAGGCAAATTACCTGATTGGGTCCTGGCACACACTGCAACAAGGTTGGGGACATTTGTGCATATATTATGAAATGGAAACTCATTTCACAGGAAATGAGTAAGAGATATAGGTAGTATGGTTTGTGGAAAAAAAATACACTTCATGGTACAATAGAAGTAGGCAATATCACCAATACATCATTCTCTCATCCATAGTTATAAAGATCCATATGTGAAAGTTCCCACCCACAAAGGCACAACATGCAAAAATGCAGGTATCTTGGACTTGGAACATTCTTACAGAAATCTTTACTGTGGCATACTTGAAAATAGACTGATAATTACTGCCCCACTTCAAGAATATGCTGAAATGCACTGTTATATCAGAACAAAGCTGACAGCATCAATCAGAAATCTTCAGAGATGCTTCATTTGATTGTTCAGAAAGATGAAAAAGCAACAAAGTGACTGAAACAAGCAATTGCAAATACCTGCAGTACATTCATCAATTTGAAATGAACTCCTTTTGCCTGCAACTGTAATGGTTTAGAAGATACTTCCTAAACAAATAGATAATATTTTCTTTTCTATTATGACTGATTAGACACTGAGAGCTGTATAAAAATTCTAAAAAATGAAAACAGCAGTATTTTTTATTAAAGGACATGCTCACAAATGTGAAATCATGGTTGCAAAAGTTCAAATAAAGCTTCTTTTTAAAATTCTCTTTGACCTTGGATTTGACAAAACTGTTATGGGTCAAGATTATGAAAGGGCTTCCATTAGGTGAAGTTATCTAAGTATTGTTCAGACTGGTTTTCAGGATGAAATACTAGCTGAAGTTTGTATTTACTTCATGTGCAATCACTTTAACCTTGCTATTTGCACAGCAGATGTCTTCTTCACAAGACTACAGAAGCTATTGACTATAAATCTTGATAAGATAAGCTGTTCATTCTTTGTTTGTCAGAGTGCTTTAAAAAGTCGCATAAAAGAAAACAATTACTAAACTGAGACAAACATTAAATGCTGATCCTAGCGCTGTGACAGGGGACTCGATAAGAATTCTGCCCAAGTAAAACCAACAGAATTAGAACCATTGTAAGAGAGATATTATACAGAACACAGTTCATTTGTGAGATTTAACTGAATGCCAAAACTGGAATCACTATTTCTGAAGTCTTAATAGTTAAAATGAAAATGAAATAAGCATCATAATTCAGCTACCCTCCTATTTTTTCATTTGCCCATTCAGTCACCAATGATACAATGTGCAGCTAAAGGAGAAGCAAGAAAGTTCTCATGCCTTGCACTAGGGAGGAAGAGAATGGGCCAAGACACTCACCTTAATATGTTGAATAAAGAAAAGTCTCCCTCGAGTGCTTTCCACCATCTCCTGAGTTAATTTCTGGAAAGCAGATTTCATCTATCTTTCTGCTTTAATAAACTGATCAAGAAAGCTTGTATCAAACACTAAGCAACACCACATTCATAACCAAGTCAACATAAAAAGAGAGATTAAGAGTCCTGACCTCCTAGTAAGAGCAAAAAAGTACACAAAATACACCCGTGGCAAACAATATTTGTTTTGCACGTGAGTGTGTGTTTTCTCAACTAAGGTTTAAAAGACTAGATGAGTTGCACCCTGAGCCAGAAGGGATAGGAAGATTTTTTTCCCATTTGGGGAGTTACTAACCTTGGTCAAAGAAGGTTCCAGCTGCTACAGGGGATACAGCAAGAAGCCAGGAGCCTCCAGTGCATGCATGGACTAGAGGACTGCTACATCTGCCACCAGCGTCCAGGAGGGGAAGAAAAGAACTTCCCAGAGGCAAGAACAGACTAGGCAAAGTTTGCCATTTTTCAAAATTCCCAGTATTGGTTTAAAGCAAAACTTGCCTGCAAGGACTGTGAGAGCAGAACCATGTATAAGCTTTTATACATCTGTCATCTTACCTTACTGGAGCTCTGTATTTGAAAAATGTACATTTCTAGTTGATCCCCGAACACTCTGGCATTTTGGGGTTTAAAAGCTATTAGTTGCCTTGGCACAACTCACTGTGAAGAGACAGTCTAAGCTCATTCACCTCAAAGATGGATGACAGAAAATAGATTCTCTCCGATTCATATGGCCATGAAGCATGCTGGGATTTTTCTCATGGTTATTAAAAAAAAAAAAAATCTTAAGAGAAAACTGAAAAGAAGAACATTGTACTACTTCAAAATAAAATAATTCAGTAGTCTTTGCTTTACTGTGTATCTTATGACCCTATTTTTTCATATGAAGAGCCCAGTATCTAAGAGGATACAATCTAAAAAAAGACTTGGAAAAAAGGAATATCATTCCCATTAGAGGAGAAAATGAGATAGAAACGGCCTTACAGAAAGACAGAAGAGCAGAACTTTTACCTCCTTAATCCCTGTCCAAAGGGTTAAACAGAAAACCATCTCTCATTTTTTTCAGTTGCTCTCCAAAAGGTCACTTTCTAGAAAGAAAAACCTGTCACATACTTCTAGTGTGTATCTGCTTCCATTGCAAACCCTCATTCTTTTCTATTCCAGATCAGTATGCATATTATAAATCACAGGAAAGGAGGAAAAAAAGATGTCCACATTTCAAATTTTGGAGAATAACAGAAATAAGCTTAAAGAAATCAAGAAAGCAATAGAAGCAGATAAGGCCTTTTAAACACCCTAATTTTTCCCACTACGCCTGGTTCACAGCTCCAGCTGCCATTCTGTCAGGTCTGGCAATAACTGCTGGGACAGAAATCTGTTAAAGAAAATAGTAGGTGGCGAACAGCCTGTTTAGTGAAACAGTGGGAAGCTCACTTTAGCAATAAAGGCAGAGGAAATGTGAGAGGCCTTGGCAAAAAAAAAAATGAGTATCGTAGATGATAGTTAAGTATCACTTTTCTGCTCTGTATTTCAGCAGTCCTTATCATTACAGGGGTGCTGTAAAATTCAGAACTTGTACATGGGGATAGGTATCTATGCCTCTCTATTGTCATATCATTCTATGTGTTAGGGCATAAGAATACCTTATGTTCCACTTCCAAAGCTTCCATTCATCCTTCCTGCAACAAGGAAACATGCCCTTGAATACGCACTTCTGCTTTGGTGACAGTAGATCTGGAAAGGAGCACCAAGACAGTCCATGGTCTGGTCTGAGTTATAGGAACTACAGAGCTGAAAATTATGTCAGACCAGCTAAAGCATTGGGAAGTGATTCCTAATGACCACACACTATTGTGGTAAAAGGTAAATCTCGGTTGCAAAAGTGAAGTAGAGCACTTCTGCATCAATGCAGAAACACACAGAAGACAAGATATGCTGCTTTTTGTTTTTTTGCAGTACACAACAGAGAAAATGACAGAGTTTATTTCTGGTTACAGGTAGACCTGATATGGTTGTTCCATTATTTTTGATTAGCTTAGAGAAGGCTAACTATGAAAATACCACAGCAGCTGGAATACTGTACTTGATAAGAGGCATATGAAAGCACTTTTGGGTGGTACAAGTACAGCATAAGCTAAATAAAACAATCACTCTTCAAGTGCCCTAAAGCAGGTGTTCACAGAAAAGGACATCTGTGAGTCCCACATAGGTAGAATCATAGAATCATTACAGTTGGAAGGGACCTCTAGAGATCATCTAGTCCAACTCCCCTGCACACACAGGGTCACCTAGAGCATGTGGCACACGACTGCATCCAAGCGAGTTTTGAAGATCTCCAAAGAAGAAGATTCCACAACTTCTCCTGGTAATTTGTTCCAGTGCTGTCACCCTCACTGTTAAAAATTTTTTCCTTAAATTCCTGTGGAAGTTTGGGTGTTTCAGTTTGTGGCCATTACCTCAGTTCTGTCACTCACTAAATTGCACAAAGATATAAAACCAGTCACCTCAAGAGAGGTGACTGATTTTCCTGAAATACAGTATTCAGGTTATTCCTGAAATACAGTATTCCACCGCCCCAGCCTCAAGGAGAATGCAATCCAAAGGCACTAAGACCAAGTTCTAAAAAGCAGTTCAGAAACTTAGAAATTATATAAGGCTTCCTACCATTAAAGTAAATGATAAAATTTCTAGAAACTAATTTGAAGAAAAATAAAGCACTGTATCTGGTCAGATGTGGAGTCCACTTGGCACACCACTTCTCAGGAAAAAGAGATTTTAGTCTTAAATTCTTAAAAATAATACATTAGTAGGTATAGCAGTTTGCCACTAGATGGAGTAGTTTAATATCAAAATTTCTATCTATAAAGAAAATCCTCTTGAACTTCCAGATCTTTCATTAATACAACTCTGCTATTACCTAATTCACTTCTTTTTGTAATGCTTGACACTTAGATATGCTGTCTCTTTCTATGTTTTACCTTTATTACAGCAAAGACTAGTATTACTGTGAGGTAAATCACACTTTCAATTAAGCTGCTAGTTTAATTTAACTGCCAATATACATCATATAATTTTAAGAAATGTTGAGCACTTAAAATTATGAAACACCTGCTATTTTCTTGAGTACCACCCTCAAAAATTGCCAAAGATGCCAGAAGAATTTTTTTGACAGCAAAGAGGATTCAACTCTAACTATTAAATATTTAGTGTTCTCCTACATTCTAATATCAACATTGAGAATCAAGATTTTGTACCAGCACATATGAAACAGAGACACTTGACCTCATTAGCCAAAGTCTCAATTTGCATCAGTCACATAACTGTATACTTCAGACCCCTGTAGCACTATTTGCGCCTCTGCCAACACAAAGACCAAAGTTGAACTTACACCTTAAGTTAATTTCAAGTGAGAAAAACAATCTACAGTTCCTGTTAGCCAAAGCACTTCCCGATAACATTTGTCTGTACTGTGTAAAGGTGCATTACTTGCATGTTTAAAAACAAATGGAACAGCAGCACTGTTGCTGAATGCAGCTCTGAGGCATGAAAGGAAGTAAATCCTCAATGATTACATAGGTCTTACAATCCTTCTTAGATGCAGGATTTGCTGGGAAAAGGGGAAGTAATAAACAGAATTGAGGGCAGCCCTGGAACAGCAACCCCGAACTGACCTCAGCTTCACCTTTTTCTCTTAAATTACATACTTCTGTTGCATTATATTTACAACGTATTCATATTTTAAGTATGTTTTGATAATTTGAATGTTACGAAAACAAACTATAATAAACCGTCTGCTGTATCTAGAATCTGAGCTTTATAACACTGCCTATTATTGCACTTCTAATATTAAATCAACTTCTACCTGCACAGCAGGTATAAATAACCACTGGACTTCCTGTTGTGATTGCTGTATGTGTCCAGAGTGAAAATACACACTTTGAATGTCTAGACGTGTTGCTTTCCTGTAATAACTGTTACTATTATCTTTAATGATTAATAAAAGTACAATCATTAAACTACTTAATGCAACTCTTAAGGTAATTACATACTTTTAACATACAGTATTTGGTTATTATTCTAAAGATACTGAGGACATATAATTGATATGTCCCCATCATCTCCATCATTATTATTGCCACATTAAGCTCAAATTAAGCTAAGGTCTCCTACCTCAATCAAATATTCTTTAAGGACATTGCAGTTCAAGATTGGCCTACAAGACAGATCAGAGGATGGGGAGAGAGAATATAGGACAGAGGCGAGGGGAAGCTTTATTATTTTATTTTTAGACTATTACACTGCATTTTCATGCTTTACTTCATCACTGCACTACTTTCAATAAGATGGGGGGGAACAGGTAGAAAAAAAGTGAGAAAAAGTCAAGAAAGAACGAATGAAAGAAAGAAAGGGCAAGAATGAAGAAATGAATATTCAACTAGAGATATTTCTAACACTTAGGTAAAAGCTGTCTTCATTAAAGCTAACATGTCAACATTGCAACAGGTGAAGAGCTAAATGAATTCCAAGAAAATCCAGGTCATCGCATTCCAAGTACAAAGCAAAGTCCTTGAGCAATCTCCTGCATTAACACCACCTTGGTGTGCACCTCTGGCTGACTCCTCCTGGACAGCACAGATGGAAAGAACAGACCAAGATTCCAAAACACTTTTTCCACATGTTCTTCAGTAGCTTCTAGTCACATTTTTGTATCAAAGAAGAAACTATTTCCCTGATTATAAGCTACCTGCTAGACAGCAAAGTAACTTGAAAATGTTTTATATGTTTATGTGTTTAGTGGTATGTTTCATTAGGTGATTATAATGAAAAGTTCAAATTCAAGACTGCTTGAGATTTCAAAGTATGCACCTCAAGATACCTTGAAGCTACTTAATCCAAAATAATTTAATTTAGTCCTCCAGACTAAACTAGACATCCAGTGCTCATTCTACAACATAAAACAGTTTAAACCATGACATTAAGTGCTTACAAGAAAATTAATTACAGTATAAAAAATAAAAACTAGCATCTAAGCAAATTAAGAGAAGTACAAGAATTTAATTTTGTTACTCTACCAGATAGTCCATCATTTTACTTCTCAGTTAGAGGAGCCACTCCATGATTATCTTGCAAGCCATCTCCACTAGAGAAACTCATCTAAGTCTTTCGATATTGTGTTTTTCAGACAAATATGAGAATGCTAGCAAATTTACTTACACAAAAGAAAGATGTCTTTGAACATAGAAAGGATGTGCCAGTTTCAGTTATAGGTAGTTAAAAAGATACCCCAAACAGAATGTGTTTAAATGATATCTCAATTATATGGTCCCCATTATGGCCATACACTCAAAAAGGAGAGGGGAGGAGGAAAAAAAAAAAAAGAAAAAGATACTACCCTTAACTTCCTTCCTTCCCTTTAGATAACAGCATATTAGGAGTGCACGCCAATACACTGTAACAAGCTCTCTCTGAAACACAAAGTTCAAACGCAGCAAAACATGAATCAAAGCATCTCTGAAGCGGCACTAAATTAAACAATAGCAAGTTTGTTTGCCATAGAATGAGAATAAAAGAATCTGAGGGGAAAGAAGGGGAAACAGTAACATATTTGGAATCAGCACTAAAGGTTTTTCACATTTCTCTGAATTCTTACAAGCTCTCCTCTCTTGCAGATGAAGCCCTCGACCACTGGTGGCAGCCCCAGCAGAGCAAGGGCCGGAACCTCTGGTTCTCAGGAACCTCTGGTGTGCTGAGAAGAGAGAATACACTTAGAGCTAGCTATAAACCTGCCTGGTAACTCGCTGTTTTAAGTATTCATTAACTGAAGATAGATCTGCCCTTTTAATTCAGACACATTGCATACTAAGTACAAGTTAATAACTACTTAGGACTTCAATACCTGACAGAGTTACATATGCAGACTGCTGTCTCTGAAAAGGAGATAAAGATGGAAATAAAAAAAAAAACAGCCATCAAGCTCATCATGACCAAAAATCATTACCATCTAGGACAGAGTGTCTGGTGAAATCTGTTTCAGAATCATTTGGCAAAATTGTTTATAATGTCCATAAGAAGGTAAAGAAAGCTTTGATACGTGGTCACTGTATCACCAGACATGGCACCATGGCTGTACCTGTTTTTAGACAAAGGACTTAGTTCCTGTTTCTATCTGTCTTTGACGTAGATTTCAGAAGAGCAAATTGAACTTGGGTGAGGGCAATGAAAAGTTCACAAGTCACGTAGCCACCAACTTCTACAACACGCAGCAAGGCCAAACTGTCAGTGACCACGATGCAGCAGAGAAGGCAGGCAACTTCCTGCCTTGTGTTCGCACTGTTGGGGCCGCCTGCAAACCTGCACAGTCTGCTACGGAGTCTGCTGCTGCTGGCACAACAGCCTTCCCAAAGGTGGGTCCAAGCCCACCTCAGAAAAATGCTGCAGAGACAGCCCTGCAGCAGCCTTCCACACAAAACTCAGCCGAGATTTCTCTGGGGATTCCCATGTCTGACTCACCCTTCACAACACACTTCCCTTTCCTCCAAACACACACTGAGACTTCAGCTATATTGTGACTCTCAAACTCTTTGTTTTTATACTTGCAAAGCCTTCTGCAGGAATCTAATTTTCCTAGAATCATGGAAAGTTCCACACCCTACAGCAGTATGTGAAAATACTTCAATTATCTCCAGAGCCCCAATTTTCTAACATCTATTCATAGTAACACTAGGTCACAGTCACATAAATTTCTTCCAAAAGTCAGTCTTCTTCGTAACAGGAAAGCATATTTTGAATGACTCTTCAATGCATCTTGCCATATTTTCCTAACAAAGTAAGGTACATCTGCCAGCATTTGTATTAACGTGCTTTCAGCTGACAGAAATACAACAAGTGAGACCAGGAACTATATAAAGTTGTATCTTGATTGTACCGACCTCTGACCTGGATTCTTAGCAAACAAGGTCTTGATGTTATTAAAAGTGCTGCATCAGGCCATATTCACTTCAGTGGATTCAATAAAGGCAGAAGAGTCCATCTGTGCAGAGCTCATTGCAGAAACAACACTGAATATGTTAAGCTTGATCCCATAATCAAGTTTAGTTAGCATCACTGGGACTTATCATAGGTGTAAAGATCTATCATGTTGATCCAATTGAAGGATCATAGCCTTAATGTAAAGACATAAAGCATTTTGTTACCACTTCAAATAATCCAAGTTGATCTCCTTTAAAGAAATGAAGTCTTATCTTACAGTTGGTTTGGCTATAGGTGAGACACCGACTCTCTGCAGAGTTCCAGTGAACTCTGGAACAGGAGTGACTTGAAGTTTCCCTCATGAGAAAATTAGGGAAAAGGCAAACAGGAGGCAAGAATGGGAATGAGTCTCCTTCTCTTTTTAGAAAAGCACTGAGAAAAGCACTCTTCTCACTAACTGCAAGTCTTCTCAGGATCTGGAATTAAGAAAATGTGTAGTAAAATCAGATCCATTGCACTTTGCTCCTCATGGCATCTCCCTACTTTGCTGGGTAGCCCTGGGTTATAGTATGTAAATACTAGAACATGTGTAGCAATTGGGAGCAGGACTATGATTACATCACAGTAATTCACAGAAAAGATTCAACATTATTCATGCTAATAAACAAGTAATAAAGGAATAGTTTAAAAAAAATAGGCAAAAACTGCAGACATCATAAACTAAATCAACTTCATCTTCTCTTTTATGACAGAATCATCTTCTTTTCTGCATTGTCGGTGACACATTAGTAACAGAGCTCTCATTCTCTCTTAAGAGCTCTTTTTACATGGAATACCCTTTAAGAAATTATCCTTCTTTAATGAGATATCATGGAAGAAGCAAGTTTTTAATAAAAGAAACAACCTCCTCAAGGTAAACACAGTAAAATCATCCACATATTTCATTTTTTCCTGTTTGGCATTTTCTTTGATAAACACCAACAAGTTGCTGGTCTACAAAAGATAATTGTGTGAGTGTCTTTTTTTAATCCCAGGTTATAACTTGACCCAGGTATCTTCCTTCTGAATTTTTTTTAAGAATGAGAAGTGCAATTTCTTTAGAGTAAAGCATACTCTTATCTCCACAATGATTTGAGAAGAAAAACAGAAAGGCAAAAATTGTTATTATTCATTAATATACTATTTTTCAACATCTGCAGACTCAAATAAATAAAGGCAAGATACATATATTCTGTCATTTGTTTTTCCTATGCCTGATCGCTCCATTATTTCATAGGCTCTTCAGAGGATCCAACTAAGAAAGATAATTATGGTAACACAAGTGGAATACTGCCATACCTAGAAATCAGGGAAGACAAATGCTTACATCATCGAAAAGTTGCTTTTTTTAAACTTGTTGAGACTACCCTTCCTTTACATGCTCATCTTTACTCCTAAGCAAAAGGACTTAAAGAAAATGCTATCATAAAGTAAGCAGTAAGCTTTAACAGCAAACTTTGCTTTCTTCCTTCACAGGTCTTAACAGGAGAAAAAAAAAAAACACAAAACACTACAAGAGAAATAACTATTTCCTTTAACTGGTATCACTATTACTCAAAAAATTAACTTACCTTTTCCCCGTCTCATCAAAAGCTCCCTAATCTTGTTCTGTACCTAAAAAATGGGCAAGCTGGCCTGCAAATGTTCTTCTTCCACTCACCTCCCGGCACAGTGCAAGGGAAATCGCAAATATTTTTTTCCTTTCTAAGAGTTTTACTTAGCTTCCACCCAACCATGTCTATACACTCTTGTCCCTCTAGAAAAGATCACAGATTCAAGCAAGCAAGATTAACTAATATCTTAAATAATATCTTACTTTTTGTCCAGTAAAGTAGAGCCTTGCTATTAGTGAGGAAAATAACACAACACCTATCTTTAGTCCTTATTTCTATATGCATCACCCAATCAAGTCATGCTCTTCCTCAGACAATATGTACAGGTACTTATACCTATTCTAAAAAAAATCCTAGATCTTGGTAAGATACTTCACTGTCACCATACTTAAACGTAGAGGTATAGTTGTCCAGCATTGCCTTCTGTTTTCCAGAATCTGGAGGAGGAATGATTTAAGTGTCAGAGATTTAGCTAAGATAATGTTGTTTAAAAATAAATAAATAAATAAGCAAACTCTTCTTTTGATTCCTGTTCCAATACACTCCTACCAAAGAACTCAGGACGTTGTCCTTCCAAGGAGTGTAACAAACATCAGGAATATAGAGAAGCAGAAGTTTACAGTCCTTGTCTTGACAGAGCTGTCTGTGTTTAGGTTACACTTAATAGACCCAGTAGGTAAGCATGAACTAAAATCAGATGCTTGTTTTAGAAAGAATCCCAAAACTTCACTAACAGTTGATACCCACTCGCACATCTAGAGTTTTTCTCTGGCGCACTCTCTCCATTTCCTTGTGAGAACATCATGCGAGGCACACACAGCAGCTCAGACTCCTCCTCCTCCTCTGCAACGGAACTACACACCATCACCACATACAGGCCATCACATAGGAAGTCTAAGTCACAGTAACTCTGCTATTTCTGATTTCCTGTCCATACGCTTAAGGGGCCCAAAACTATCTGAAACGAATGCTAAATACAGTTTGGATCACTCTGCTCATGCTCAAAATGATAAATTATTGCTTATATAAATCTTTCCTGACCCCCCTACACCTTCTTCCGCAATCTGCACCAAACTGCATTGTGCTCCAAAAGTAAAACCAGCTAGTAGTGCCTCTCAACGAACTGCCAGACTACCACTACTTCATATGACTGACAGGAGAACTGTGCTGGCAAATGTTCCATTGGATGAGACTCTGGCTGAATGAAAGAAAATGAGCAAGGAGAATGTGATGAAGCCAAAATAACAAGGACTTCCACACGCAGTATTTTCCACAATTGAGTAGAGTCTTCTAGGAGTCACTATCATCTGATCTAGCCCTGACATTCTCCCTCTATATCTACTAGGGTAAGAATATGGTACTTGTGGAACTCTTGATCACTTAAAGACACTTATCTGACTCTCACAGAGTCAGAAAAGTGACCTATATAACCTTCTAAGTTAACATTCTTAGAGTAGAATCTAAAATTGTATGGCAGGTAAAAGCTACTTAAAAAAATCAAATAGTACTTGGGGAATTTTACATTGACCGCAGGAGGCGGATGCCTCAACAACTTCACCCAAGCACTACGCCAGTTCCTAATTCATTTTAGCATTACCAGGGCCTGTATGTGTTTATTTGTGATGCCTACCAAATCTTCTCAATGATTGTGTCAATTATCTGTCATTTATCAGTAAGGAGGTGAACCGTAATTAAATTCTTGCATTAAAGCTGTGTTTTCCCCAAACTTAAAAATTGTAGATCCTCTTTAAAACAGTGAGACAAGTGGCAGGCTGCCTCTTCCTCTCTACTTCCTGTCCCCAGCCTGTGCTTATCTGGCCATCTGGAACAGAAATAAAAACATCGTCTTCAAGTGCTCTACGCCTATGTGCAAATTTGGTTCTGTGCAAGCTTCGTAACTGTATCAATGATGTTTTTTTAGGCCCGTGACTGGATTTATTCCTGCAAAGAGGGATAACCCTACCGTAGAACAGCCTTAACGCTTATTCTACACAAAATTTAGCTGCGTGAACGGGTCCGCAGGCTGGTTTCACCCTTCCCTTCCCTCCCGGGCGGCGGCGACGCCTCCTCGCAGGGCAGCGCCGACGCCCCGGGCTCGCCGAGCTCGGACACCCGCAGCCCCCACTCACCGCAGCCTGCGGGGCCGCTCCCCGCGCTCCCGGGGCGGCGGCG
>VWPW01018652.1:793385-849072 GCA_013389825.1 Crypturellus undulatus
CTCCCGGGCGCCTCCCCTTCCCGCTCCCGGAACCGGAGCGCCACCGCAGCTCGGTGCAGGCCGCGGCCCGGCCCGAGCGCGGTGTCGCCAGCGGCACTTGGGGCCCGCGGCCGCCTCACGGGCTGCAGAGCCGCCTGTCAGCCCCGCGGCCGAGCTCCGCTGCTCGCGCCCGTGTCCTCTGCGGCGACCGCATCTGCCCGCTCCTCTGCCCCATTGTCCCCAAGGAAGCCCCTTTCCTTGTGCGTTTTTGTTTGTTTTTGTTTTGCTCCACGCAAGCTGCTGCAGTCAGGCAGGCAGAGAATGCCTCTCTGAACGTCTTAGTGGGACAATTAACTCAAGTAAGAAGCCCATAAATGGAAAAGATTGAATTTAGTGTTTGAATGGGAATTAGAAAAGCATGGGGTTTTTTGGTTTGGTTTTGTTTTTTTTAAGATGTTTAATAAATATGCAAAAAAATTAAATTTAAATGTATTAGTGATGTACTTTCCTGGTTGACAAAAGGAAAGGAGGCACAATAGGAATGAAGCACTTAGTGCTGTAGTGCTTGCCATGGCTGAAGGCTAAGAATGCACCTAACAAGCTAAACTCTAATCAGTGGCTCATAAGTGTCTCGGAAGAATCACTATGTTAATACAAACTTGATACGATGATATATAAGGTGGTAAACCTGTTTGAAGTGGTGAGCTGTGTGAATAAGTAACTCTGGTAGTGTTACAGGTAATCTAAATGAAGCAGAACTTATGTAGAATCACTAAAAGGAGTTTTAGGATTAATATAACAGAAGTTGTGTTTTCCCTGGGGATTAGTTTCTCTGTATGCAGCGCCTCTGCATTATCTGTAGGAGCTTTTGTATCAATATGTGCAGCTCTTCAGGGCAATACAGAAAGGCTACTAAATTAACAAGGAGGTCACAGTAGGGTTTAAACTTTGCAAACTGCTTCCTCTTCAGTATATTTAGAGGAGCTTTCATACCAGGAAGAACTGCTTTGAAGGTATCATTTTGTTTGCAATGACATACAGTGGCTGTAGGATGAAAAGACCTCAGTCATTTCCCTTGAGAATCCCTCAAAATAGTCTTTGTATACCTATATGTAAATGCTACTTTAGTGTCCCCAAAATAAAGGCAATCACGATGAAGTAAGATAGGCAGTTTCACTCATGTTGCTTCTGGAGAAACCTTCTTCAGACTCGAGGAGGCTAAAACTGTTTGTATTCGAAGAGGGGGCTTTTCTCACACGTTGAAGTCCTACGCAGAGCAAAAAGGAAGCTGTTAAATGCACAGATCCAGCTAGCACTAGAGTACAAACTGAAAGTCTCAGGCTGTTGCCTTACTCTAGATCATGAAGTATGTATGATTTAGCTGTTTTGATAAGCCAGGACAACCTACTGAAAACAAACTAAACTCGCTTTTAATTCTAAATTTGATCCTGACATTGATTCTAATATGGATATCATTCAGTTATTTTAATATAGCATATTGCTTATTGTTACCATGCATTCTGCAGGCATTTGGTTATGAAAACCCTACACATACTGGTACGTGTTGCAAGGAGCTGAGTGTTCGGCTTCTTGCACAGCTACAATGTGGCTTAGATCTTGGATCAAATTAAAAGTTGCTCCATGCAAGGGTAAGCGTTGCTGAACTTTCACAAGTACCAACTAACGGGATTAGAAGTCCGTTTTGGGAAAATATGAAAAACAAAAGGGTAAAATAACTAACTACTGAGAAGAAAGTGGTAGAATACATGTGACAAATTTACTTGTTTCTAAGTGAACTGTCTCTTTATCAAACAGACATTTAAAAAAAAAAAACAGTTCTTATCACAATGTTTTATACATTTTACATATATATATAGTGACTGTATCTAATAGTTTCTTTTGGGGGCGGGGGGCAAGGGGGAGTTGTGAGAAGGGATCATCTCAGCTACAAAATAATCCACTGGAAACTCTTTCCTGCTTTCCTATAGATTTTTTTTTTTCTTTTAATTTAAATAGCTTGTGAAAAGTTAATAGTATGTGGAAAGTATCTCTTGCTTCTAAACAAGTTTTGATACAAGTTTGCTCAAGGCTGGAAGTGTGACACTTGCTCCTTGGTAATTATCAAATGGATAATATGAAATAAACTTGGCAGTAAATAAAACCGTGTTTTTAAGTTTGTTCTGCTTAGTAAGTAAGTTCTCCAGCAAAATACTCGATTACCACTAATTGGAAGCTTATAGGAAGTCAGCTTACCTTTTACCTTCAAGAACTTTTCCCGCTTCTGTTGCAGAGTATAGGTTCTCCTGTAGGAACCTTGGTACTAATCTGTCACTGTTACCTGCTCTTCCAAAATTCTGCTGTCCTTCTCTTAGGTTGTTGCATCTTTTAGAGCTCTATCCAGCAGGTAAACTAGTCTCAGGTGCTTGCTTTCAGCTACTTGGATAACCGTTAACTCTTTGTTTTCTGGTAGAAGTGACAACTGTTCTTCATAGAATTAAATTTTAACTTAAAAATTGTAGATTTTTAAGAGTTTTATTTCATATAAAACTGAAGAATGGAAATAAACTTGCATTTTCTTGGGAGTGATGAATCTGCAGAGGCATCAGCACAGTAAATTGATAATGACTAAATTAAAGAAGTTATTACTTAAGCTACTTGAAGCTAGTGGATATGCAAAACGATGGTTCTTCTAGATAACCTTTTCCCATTAATTGCAGAGTTTAATCTTTTAATATTGTTTCTGTTTAGTTTTTAAAAGTACACTATTTGTCTTTGCTAAAACGAAATTCCTCCTTCACAATAAAGGATTTGTCTATGATTACTACAGGACTTAACCTAATAAGTAATAGTTTCACTTACTGTAGAATAAAATAAGGAAGACTTAAATATTTTCAAACTGTTACAATTATGTGTTTATGGGTGTTTTTGTTGTTGTTTTCTAGCATTACAAAATATTTGCAAGAATGTCTTTTGCTTCTGGTTTGGTCAGAGTAAAAGGTTTTTTATTTTTAATAGAAGCAACAGATGTCTATTTTGTGATGACCCTGTAGCTGATGGTAATGACTACTGTAATGTAATGACTATATCATGACTGAAATGTGTCAAGTTCAGTTTATGCTCACTTGTTGGCACAATGTAGAGCTCACTCTCGGCCTTACCATCCTTGTGTGTGGTTTTCTTTTGTTTGTTTCAAATTTGGCACAAGAATAGTCATAAAATGAGTATGTTGGAAAAATACTCAAATTGTTGTGTCTGCTTGATACATATCACACCTTTGAGCTTCAGAAGACACTACCTTTTATAAATGCATGCAAAATTAGACACTTGCCCCTTGCTATATTGGGTTAGATTACTAGATGGGATTTAAGACCTGCATTTTGTTCCTGCCTGTTCTGCTCTCTGCTAGGTGACATTAGAGATGACTTTCCTAACTCACAGCTGTTTTCCCCATCTGTAGAATAGAGATAATGATGCTTGCATTTTTAGAGATAAAAAGTACTGGGTATTTATTATTAGCTGTGGTCAAGTGCCTAAGGACACCTTAAAAAGGTACAAGTAACCTAATTAATTTTTTGAACAGACATTGTAATTAGGCTGAGTTGAATGTTCAGCAGTAAGACTACCTTCAAATACTGTTCTGCTAGGACAGATTAGTCTCAATTTTGAATTACTCCTGTTCTTTCAGAGCAAAGAAGTATCAATGAAGTATTTAAGTGAAAAAAAAAGGCCTAAACCATTCTTTGTAGTTCAGAGTGTGTGTACAGCTGTTTGAGATGCTTCAGATCCCTACAAATACTTTCAGAACTGGTGGATTCAGGGAATTGCCTCTTCGTTTCCATCTTTGGGTGGTATATTTACTCTAGTAAAAATATGAATACATCCTGTTCTCAGGGGAACATAAACAATTCTTAAAATACTTTTAGGTAGGTGAGCGGGGGGGGAGTGCAATATTTCAAATACTGCCAGTCTGTCTGTTAACACTGTTTGGACTTGCCTATGCAAGATATAGACGTGTAATACATTTGACTGAATTTTTTTATTTCAGGGTAAGGGTCTTGTTCTGTGACCCCAAATCTGCTATTCTGGCTCAAGATAAATCATTAGTGATGTGGAATAGGGAAGTATAGTTATAGTATGTTTAATAGGTCTACTGAAACAAAATTATATGCTGATAAATGATTGTTCATGATAATATAATTTAAAAACTGCTTTAGAACTACTGGATAAATGTGTCCTTTACATTGGGAAGGAGGATTTGAGGGATTAATGATGGGATTAGGAATCTTTTCCTTCGGTGTCTCAGAGCTTTGTTAAATTAGAGACTAAGACATTACTTGGCCTCTGCTTGGGTTCAGAGCCATAAAGCCTTATGGTGGATTGTATGCAGCAATGTGTCTTTTTCTTCCTGCCCTTTTTTTTCCAGAAATTATTGGTACAGTTGGTACAAAACGGCTGTTTGATTATTTTCTCTATGTGGATCCATTAAGTGAATGGGCTTGGGAACAGATGGAACTGAAACTTCTCTCGTGAGATAGATGCTCTTTGACGTGGGCAAGGCATTTGTGTTGTGCTTCAAAGCTTTAATTATTAATGTTTGTTTTTCTCTTTCTGAAAACGGGTCCTGCAATTCGTAGCACAGCAGAATAGCCTCTTTTCTCTCAGAGTTGCAATTTCTTTTTTTCCAAAAAAAAAAAAAAAGGGGGGGGGGGGGGGGGGGGGGGTCTGTAACTTCTGTTACTTTGAGCTAAGATTTGAGAATACTGCATTAAACCAGAAACTAGTATTACTGATGGTTAACAAAACACTCTGGGCATTTCCTTACAGTAACATGATAGCTGATCAGCTTGTTTGAAATGCAGCAATATACTTATATCATCATGACACAAGCTTACCCTATGCTTTTTAGCGCTGTTTTTCAATTCATAACTTAACATTTATTGTATCTGACAGATTGGTTACTTGAATTATTTACAAGGCAGTGTGGATGTACATCCTGTGGAGAAAAACTGCTCTGAGGAGTCTCATGCCTTCCAGAAACTTCAGAAAACCTGACTGTGTCAAATGCATTTTCTCATGGCACCCTTTGACTTTCAGTGCTGCTTGTCAGTGTGGCACTTCCACATGGAGCTCTGTGGTGAAAAGACATTAATATGAACAGCATAATGTGCAGTTGCAAACTTAAGTTTAGCTAAATGGATCAGCTCTGCTGGGAATTCTTTTGCTACTGTAATGTGGGTAAGACTGAAGAGGTTGAAAATCAATGTAATGCATTTAGCTTTGCAAACAGCAAATTGAGAGTTCACATGATTGGTTACTGTGGCTCTGTTGCTGGACAAATAGGTAGTGGTAATTTGATTGCTTTTAGCAGTATGACCATACCTTTTATATATCTTGATAGAAGTTGTAGAGGCAAATTCCTATGCTCTAAAAATTAGGTCTATTTGGTTGCAGTTCCTGTTTGCTGCTACAGTAGTGCATAGGGCATGTCTGGAGTGGATGCATGCAGCATGGTGGCAAAGCAGTGCTTTTGCCAGTGTCATTTCTGGTGGGGTGCCTGAGGAAGAATAAGGAATGTTAGCATAGGTGTAGTTTTGCTAGACTGCAGCATCTGTACTGAAGGCCTCTATTGCTATAAACAACTGTTTCTGTTAACATAGTACCGAGGAACCCTCATGGTGGGTCAGGATCCTGTTGCACCAGGCTTTGTTTTACAGGGAAGAATCTCTGTCCTAAAAGAGGACATAGAGCTTACACAGGAAACTGTGTAACAAAGTAAGTGACACTAATGTGGGAAGAGGAAGAAACACCGAGGGAAGAAGTAGGGCTAGAAAAAAAGTCAGGAGCTCAGCAGCTGGCTTGTGCGTGGAGGGGCCATTTTAGTAAGGGCCACCTTGAGAGGTGCTTCTGTTCATATTCTTAAACTCCCTCCAAGAACTGAT
Organism: Crypturellus undulatus; assembly: GCA_013389825.1. Lineage (NCBI taxonomy): Eukaryota > Metazoa > Chordata > Aves > Tinamiformes > Tinamidae > Crypturellus > Crypturellus undulatus. The sequence goes on from VWPW01018652.1 coordinate 799,304, forward strand.
GGATATTCTGGGAAGAAGTCTATAGATGTTCATTTTATTATGTATTGTGAACAATGGAGGCTACTGTTACAGGCTGATCAGAAATGGAAATGAAGTCACTGGTACTGATTAAAAAATAATTGGGAAGGGATGATCTGTGTGCCAAAATACCACACACCTTTCTGTCTTTGGGAGCTAGGGAGGTTCAGGAGTGAAGACCATGAAGAAATGCAAATATGTTGCAGGATCCTGAGAGTTGGCTCTGGCCTGTTAAATAAAGAATTTGGCCTGTAAATGAAAACAGGGCTGTGTTGGTAGAAACAGTAATATGAGCATGACCAAATTAGCTTTTCTGCCTCCAAGTGCTGAGGACTTCTTAAAGGATTATCTCCTTCCACTGGAGATGAGTTGGCTTTTAAAGGAGAGAGAATTCCTGACTTGTTCTCTAAATAAGTACAGATCTAGGAGCCTGAATCACAGGCGTAACTGTTTCATGGCTTCAGAGTTAAGCATCAATAAGATGCTGGAGTATCAGAGGTTTCTGAAGAGGATTTTCAAAAGCTTGCTTTCTCACAGCATCGTAACAAGGACTATGGATTTTAAATTACTTTTAAACTTGAAAACATGTTAACCTGAAAAAGAAATTAGACCGGTGGCTTTCTATTAATGTTGGAAAGAACAAGGAGGGAAGCGTTCCACCATCTTTCTGCAGTTATTAGCATCATGGAAATGATAAAAGGTGGTAGCTCTATAGCTGTAAGGCAAGGGTACTAGTATGTTGTGCTGAAGTTCTAAGATAAAGCACAACAACAATGTGGGACTTTGTCCGCTAGCTTTACAGAAGCACTCACAAGTAAATCGGGTCAGAAAGGGGAGTCTTTATGCAGATTATAAATCCACTAAGCAGCAGCAGGGCTCTGCTGAAATGCTGTTGAGCATCAAACACTGAGAATATTGTTTACTGCTCAAAATGTAAGGGTTGATATGCTATTTCTGATATCTCATTAAGGTTAATACTCAAAGGATTATTTAAAGGTATTGTACATTATAGTGATTCCTTGAAGAAATAATTTATGTATGCAAACATAGGGTCATATGCAATATCCAGTCCGCATACTCAAATTTATTAGGATATTGAAATACAGTATTAAAAGGCAAAGAGCTAGGAATAAGTATAAGTGTTATCTAATAAATTTAGAAATAGTGTTTGAGCAAATACTTTCAGTAATACTCTAAGCATGTAAAAGGAGTAGGAAAGAAACGTAAACAATTTATAGCCAGCTGTCCGCTCTATAGTCAGGTTCTCATTTTAAGGTATAGTGTTTTTCCTCTTTTTTCCCCAGAGGAGGAAAAAAGTACTTGAACAGATACAGTTTTGTAAACCATATTTGGGAATCATTTGGAAAGATGCTCTTTATGTGCAAAGTGCTACGTTAAAGAAAATGTAATTCAGATTTTCCAGAAACTTAATGCAGAGGCATTTGTTTTTATAAAGTGTAATTAGACTTATTTCAATATGCTGCAAGTGAAATTCAAAATGAGTCTTTTAAAAATAACTCAATATAGCTGTTGTATAATGATATATATTCATGTAGGCTTTGAGCATGAATTGGGATTTAATAACTGAAAGCAGAAAAATATACAATATAAAGCTCTTCAGGGCTCTTTTTAATCCCCAAATGCAAGCTTCCAAGTTAAATGGGAAATAACATCAACAATATGGCCCAGTGTTACAGTTCATTGTGAAATTGGGAACTCTTAAGAGTGTGTTTTGAAAGCTGTTGGGAGGTTCATACTGACTGTTTTGCTGTGGCTCTCTCGGGGCTGGGTGGCTCTGTGATACCCACTTGGGATGCAAAGTACTTGTTAGGTTGTCAGCACTGTGCGCCCTGCCTGCGAGGACCAACTGGAGGCCCTTGTTCAGACTGGTGCTGCTGCTGGGGAGGAAGTTTCTGTTCCTTCACTTTGTTCCCGTTGTGCTGCTTTGCATCTCCGCAGCTATAAGCGAACAGCTTGTTAGCTTTGCATTGTTCCCTCCCTCCCCAATTAGTTGTCAGCCAGATCAGTTTCCCAACCCAGTTCTTGGTGCGACCATATAAAGCTTTTTACTGGCACATCAGGAATAATCCAAGGGCAGGAACAAGCTCCTTCCCCCTCCCTGCCGTGCTGGTTTACAGGCCACAGTCTACTTCACTCTGTGCTTTCTGGAGCTGGGAACCATACAAATCAAAATTTGCTGCAGATGAACATATAGATCACAGTCTGTGCACTCTTTGTGGCAATTTTTTTTCTAGCTCTTTATCCTTCAAGCAGGAGGTTTCATAGGATGCTGCTGCATGGGACATAATAACAACCTGCATGTCTGAAAGAAACATCGAAGAGGGAGGACTGTTATGGATAGCCTATGTGGGAAAACTAATTTCGTTTAGTCTGATCTCAAAGATTGAGAACAGTGTTAAACAAGGTTTTTGTAACAGCACTCTGTATACATGGGGCTGTTACCATCACTTTGTTTGCTAGTTGTGAGAGGTTTGTTAAGGCTTTTTTTGCATGCTTGGGACAAGTTAGTCTTAAAGTCTTGAGTCTTCGTTATTTCTGTAACTAATGGAAGCAATAGTGAGTATACAATAGAAGTCAATAGGACCAAATTTGGGATTAAAAGAAAATTTGCTGAAGTTCAGAGACTGGATTCAGAACTGAATCTCCTTATAAATAGATAAATTAAGACTTAATACTTCCCCCCTCCAAGCTAACTGTTCAATAACAGCATTGCTGTCCAGAAGGAAAACAAAGATGAGTATGAGCTAGTATGAGGTGTTACAATTCAGTACACGTATATTTACTGAATAATACTTGTGAATCACTTGAGTTTAAATCTGCAATAACAGGGTATATCTTAATGGCCACATGAGTTCAATTAAAATATCTCTCAGAAGGCTTTGAATTCTAAATACAAGATTGATACCGTACCTCAGAGGATTATGCTAACATGGTGGGGTAGAGGGGAGCGGGGACAGCAAGCATGGCTCAGAAATAATAGATTTTGAAGTAACAAAGTGATTATGTGTTTTCCAAGTTCTCGTGATGTTAAACTCATTTTCACAATTACTGAGTCTTTCTCTTCATCTGTGTCCTTGTTTGTCTTTAACTCAATCATTAAAACTTAGGAGATTCTTTTTTCTTTTACTGTTAGGGTGCAATCTCTTCTTTAGAATAACCAAGAGGAGTTTTTGGTAATTTCAGATGTTTAAGGCTTCCTGCTCTACAGTAGAGTGTGAAGATGAAGCTTTACCCCAGTCCACACATAAATGGAAAAAAAAATGCCTAGTTGTGTTCTCCTGCCAGCTTTTCTTACTTTTCCACAGTAGGAGGAATGTAGCCTCTGTTATGATAGTCATGATCTAAACTGTTCGTGTCACTTGGATTATTAGATGTGAGGTTTAAATTGCTGTTGCATTACTGTGATTTATATTATCACCTGAGTTTAAGTGATGTAAATTGAAACCTTTCCAGAGCCTGCCTTGAGAAGGTAGGAGATATGTAAATTGACTATATGACCTATCACCTTTTACAAGGATGACATATAAAGCCACCTATTACTTTACTTGATGTGTTTATTTTTATATGGAAAGACTTTGCAAAGCAACGAAGGTGAGTGTGTCATGAGGAAGATTCTGGTATAGATAGATATATGTATGACACAACAGGATTATTATCCCCATTTTTCAAATTATGCAGGCTAAAATTACAGGTGAAAAGATGAGAAGTGTCACTCTTTCTTAAAAACAAAAGACAAAGGTATATTGTTTCTCTCAGCTTGTAGATAGATGCTGCTGACAACTTATCTGGGATTCGTGAGGAACTAATTGGGCATAATGGGCTGGGGGAGAAAGCACGCAGCAAGGTAGATTCTGGCAAAAGATTACAGAAAGCAGAGTTTCAAAGACTATTATTGAAAGTACCAAAATAAGCACACTATCCATCTACAGAGTATTTTAAAATCGGCAATGACTTTTTGTAGGACATGTTCTAAAGTTAGTGGCAGCAGTAGGAAAGTAGAAGTACTGTAAATCGTACATGCCTGACTACTAGTGTAGCATTCTTGAACTGCTGCCCATTTAGGACTCTGCAATCTCCTTTAATGGAAGCATGTTTTCTTCAATATTTGAGTTTATTTACTGCTTATAAATAAGCTCATATGAAGCTGGTGGTTTGGGCTGAGAATGATTGGCTATTAAAAGTTATCATTCTCAGATGATGATAGTTATATAATCATGGTTAAGAGATCCTCAGGAAGACAGTTTAAACTTTGTTTTTGAAGTTTAACACGTTATTTAATTATATTTTTCAAATTTCTGGGGCTTGTTTTCTGGTCCTTCTCTTGGGAAGAGGTGAAAATATGAAACTTCAAAATTCTGAGCGGATACAGTCCTCTAACATACAAACAAAATAGCTCATTGCAGGGATTGTTATTCGCTTTCTCCAATTCTTTTCTCAACAGTTGCTCTGAATCAAACCAAGCATTTTTCAGTCTCCAGAATATTAAAAAAGTAATCTCTTCTGGGTATATATCATTTTTTGAATTATATTATAAAGGAGCAGATCTGAATTGAGCCACTTAACAAAGTATCTGATTTTTTTTTTGTTTTTCTCCTTCACATTTTGCATGTGTGTTTGATATATAAATGAGTGCCTCTTTCAAAGTACATGGTGCTTGTCACAGTCTATTTTCTTTCCCTGGGGGGTTAAGCTTCTTTTTTTGAGGTCTGTCTCCTAATGGAACATGCCAAGATGCAGAAACAGTTCATAATTATTATCAGCTAATTAATGATTAATTAGTTTTTTATCGTTGGCATTTTTTCAAAGAAGTATTTACCTGTACTAGAATTTTGTAGAAGAGTGAATTCAGCTTATTCTACTGGATTTAAAAAATTATTCTTATAACTTCCTACATGTGGGAAGAAAAAGATTGGTAGTCTGAGTGGTATTCTATATCACTTTTCTGTTTTTTTAAAGTTCGGCCGGCTGTGTTTCTGCTTTATGGGAAGCACCTCAATAGCACTCAGGGCAGCAACTGTCATGCATGTGGGAATTGGTTTCTTTAATTCAATTTTATTCTTGAGCCATATGACCTTGGGGGTAAAAGGTGATGGAGGCCTAAGTCCTACATATAGTCTTCCATTTTTGTAACTCTTTATGTAGAAAATACTACTATTTATGGATTTGTAAGTGATGTTTAGATTTCTTTATCATTTTCCTTCATTCAAGATGCTGTTGCATTTTCCTTAATTTACTGTCAATTTAAGATATATAGAATTATCCAAGCAACTGAACAAACTGAGCTACGTGCGTCTGTGTCCTGCATATATTCAATCATATTCCAAATTGTACAGTTCAGTAGGTTTTCTCTTAATTTCCATCTTTGTAGTATTTTGTGCATGTTTCCGTCACTTATTTGTCTTGCACTTAAAGTTCTGTGTTATCCTAATGTATTTAAACATTTCTTTGTTGCCATGAATATACTTGAAGGTTACTAACATAGGCCTAGGCCTATCTGCTAGCAATTGCCGCACATCAGTACTCACACTAGTGAGCACTGTGGATATTACACACAGTGGATGTTAACCTCAACTACCCACAGTATCTAATTTTGGAAGACAGTGTGGAAACAGATTGGGACCATACCCCTCTCTTCTGTGACTTGTAGTCCCTATTAGAGTGTCTGAGACAACTTCGAATTGCTGGATTATATCCTTAGGTCTTGTAGGTAGGTCTTGTTAAACAGTAGGTGTTTGGTTCCTCTTCCCATGCTCCCTCCACCCCCATCCCCCACACTTTTTCAACAGATAGGAAATAAGCCCAAACAACTTCCTAAAAGCACACTTTTATGTTTGTGTGGCATAATATACTACTCTGTCTAGCAGAGTAGAAGCTGCTTCTGTCTTCATGCTGGTATTTTTTCAGTCAAAGTTTGTGTATTTTTATCTCCAAAGATGACATGCTTTAGATAAGGTAGCTCATTACAGAGGAATACACTGGGGATATTCTTAGGAATGCAATAGGTTAAACCTCAACCATAAATAGCTTCTGACTTTAGTATTTTCTTCCATTAACTTAAAGGACTTCATGAAGCTTTTACTGAATGTCATAAATAGAGTATTTTTATGTAGCTTTTGGTTATTAAGAAGCAGAATACTCTACCCTCATTTAATATATTATCATGCCACAGCTTAGATGACTAAATACTTTTTCAAACTTTTCACTAAAATATTTCTGAATAAAATAGAAGACTTTTCTCCTTTAAAGAATAGCTTTGAAAACTATAAATGTATCAGTTGGTTCAAGTGGAATTTGGCAGAACTTTTATAACGCTTCTAAAAGGCATGTGAAAACTGATGTGTATGTATGCCTTATAAAAGAGGGTAAGGCTTTTGATATAACAAATGGACAAATTAAAGGGCACAAAGCTAAGTTTACTGTTCAATATTCCATTTACATGATTGATACTGGAAAATGAATAAAGTGTGTGTATAATGTTATCTGCTCTGGAAAAGGAAGTTTTGTTTTGTGCTACTGTAGGGCTGTTGTGTTATAGGTCTCTTTGGTGCATTGGCTATTTGGAAAATGCTTTGTATCTCCAGTTTAGCTGATAAGGAGGCAGTGATGGTAGCAGGAGCTAGATGGAAGAGAATCCTGCAAAATTCAAACAGCTAAGTGGGAAGTGGCTTAGCTGAGAGTAAAATCTCGTATGTGATCATTAAGATATCCTTAAATTAAAAATCCTGAACTTCTTACCAACACTTATCTCTTGTCAATATTCATATAAAGGTTAGACCTTCATTAAGGAGAATAAAAAGGTAGGTTTGGATTATTGTGCTATAGGTGAGACTGAGAATAAGGCTTCTAAAACTTAAAGAAAGCACGAAGTTTAAAAACAAAAACATGAAGTGACTTTGTTTTGAAATGTAAGTGTATTAAGAACTTGGTAGTCCATTTAATCTGCAAGTGAAATCATCTACCTTGTTTTCATTGCTCTTACATATAATGCTGTTGAGTCAGTGTGTGGGGGAGAGCGAGGTTTAATGTCCTAGGTTAAGACAGACTCTTGTAATATTTAGGGGCTTCTTGATTAGAAAAAGGAGATTAGGAGTTATTGAGAAATTTCCTACCAGATCTCAGGAGTAAAAGAAAAGATTACAAAAATACTATCCAAATGTCCTACGACATCTTTAGGGTCAAAGAAAGGATTATAAAAATACTATCCGAATGTATCACCACATATATTAGTGATGCTCTGTAAAGTCTCAGACAAATGGGGATGTGAAGTAATGGTGCTATAAATAACTCTGTGTTCATCCACAAACCCTTACGCGAAAGGCATGGAATGAGATGTCCGCATCTCTGCAGAAGGAACAGTTGCAACAGTTCTTATCCGTGATACATTTGACCACCTGTAAAAATGACAGAAGTATTCAGGAAGTTTTCTCCATCTTTTTTTGCTGTTGGAGATGGTAACAGCTGGAGCTTTTCCAGCTGTTGGAGTGCAGTGTGAGCTTTCCTTTCAGTAACATTGGCTATAATCAAAACTACAGATGCTGGAATTAAGTAACTTTCATCAGTTTCGAGAACTGTAGAAAGTGTGTACTGGTGCAGTGCCCTGACATAAAATCTAAGAATATTTTTTTCTTTAACTAGTGTGTGTGAGAATGTTTCAGCTACCAAATTGAACCCGAAAGCTGTGGTGAAAATACTGTTACGTATCCTAGAAAGCCAAAAAAAAAAAAAAAAAAAAAAAACTGTTTCCTTCACCAAGTTCTAGTGTTTAGCCCCCTGGCCTGTTGCCTTATAAAACAGATGTTAGTATTATCTCTGATATGTCTTCCTGCGTTTATAATGCACCAAATAGTTGGCTACTAAACATGATGGCTTAATTAAAGTGGAATGTAGGCACTCGACTGTTTCTTCAGTTTTGTGGGGACTAAAAATAGCTCCTCTGAAGTATAGTCAAGTTAAATGTACTAATGGCTTGGTTGTCTCTGCTAAAAGTGGAATAGCCTCAAACGGATTTCTCTAACTCCCACCACCACTACCAAATAACAATTACCCATCCTAGAAACAAGTTCATATGCAGGGGTTTCTTACTTAATGGGTTCTAGGTTAAGGAATTTAATGTACTGTTCTCTATTAGAGTCCTGACATGTATGTATGTTATTGAGAAATTTCTGTTTACTAGCCAAGGATTTTTAATATCAGTTTAATGACTAAAACTCTTTGACCTGACCTGAAATTGGAGATTTTTGTAATTAGGCATTCTTGCCCCACTAAAGCTTAGTGAAAACGTGTAGCGTCTCATGATTGCGTCTTAGGGGTGGTAATTGCTGATATAGTAATGTGTGAATGAGCAGAATGATCAGTCTGAAGATATAGAATTAGAGAATACCTATTAATTAAACTATAGTACCTATTATGCTATTCATTTTTCTAAGACAACCCCTTTACAAATGGCAGTTTGTCAGCCAACATTAATTGGGATTCAGGTTCTTTAAGTTTTGTGGTGTGCTAATTTGATGCTCCTGCTCAATGATCAATTTCTGCTTGTAAAGAAGTCTTAAGTAAGCATATTTACATTAATATCAACATTTCAGCTACTGAAAACTTATAATTGTGATGTTAACCTTGCATTAAGGTAGGCACACTTCGTATGCATACCCAACAAAGTGACCTTTGTACCATGTATGTTATATTTGCAAAGTTATTAAAGTCATAAGGCGTGATTGTATGATGCATGTCTATTTGCTGACCTTTTTACCTTTGAAAAATCTCACCTGATGAAAATTATCATATCTTTTATCTTGGATAATACAATATTATTAACTCTGTTCAGTGTTTTGAGGTATATCCATATTATCCTGCTCTGGATGCTAGAAAAATTAGATAAATATTTCATGTTAAAATGTTATGTTTATATTGAGGTGAAATAGTCATAAACATTAACAGCAGGAATGCTTTAACTTAGGGGCTTACTTTGAAAGACCTTCCTATTGGAGAAGGAAGACGAGTGGATGTCTTTGAACAAATTACTGGGTTCTGTATTAGCAATGCTTAGAGCCAAATTCTTCATAAAACTAACTGCATGAAAATTGCATCTCATAGTGCTGTTTCTTCAGTAAACTATACTTAAACTTTAAGCAATTCCAAATAGTAACAAGTGTTTACACCAAATTTAAGCTTGTGTAACTACAGAAAAGTCGTCGAAGAAAGACTGAGGTGAATTTGCTGCTAAATTTCTGGCAATAACTTGATTTCATCTTGAAATAATTCAGACTTATATAAATTCCCAAACTAAGTGGATACTATGTATAGAGGTTGTAGTTTATATCTATACGTGGTATAAAGCGAGTGCTCCCTGTTCACTTGAAAGTATGCATACAAAAACCAAAACACCTTCTTTATTTTTATTATCGATTTAAAGATGGAAAAACTAAGTTTTTTCTAAGTAACCTCAAACTGTCAAACACAGGGTTTTTTCTGCTATTAACATACTTTCATTTGTTGTAATATCTTTGAAACAGAGTTTTCAGACTCTTTCCCAAGATGTTTCAGAAGACTAAATTTTCCATGTTAAACTTTGAAAATTCAAAATTCTGTTTCTTCAAGGAATGCATTTGTTACTTGTAGGAGATTTGATGCATATGCATGCCTAGTTTTGCTGTCCAGGCATGCTAACTATTCAGCTCTATTTCAGAGTCTGACTAAGTAACTTCTCAAAGAAAAATTCTCTTCATTTATCAAACTGTCATTCAATCCACCTAGCTTTCTTCATCTTTTAAATGGGAGTATGTGCTGTTATCAAATGATGAGTGTATGTGCTATTATGATAAGTGTATGCTATTATAATGTTAAGTGGATTAGATGAGAAATTATTTAACTCCAGCTTTTCTACTGTATACATTTAGGTGGGACTGCATTTTAAGGGTAATTACTCTGGTCTTTTGGGTACAACTTCTGTGATGCTTCATTACTGGGGATATTTTCAGCAAGCAGGTTGGTATTAACCGGTCATAGAGTTTACAGCTTGGCTTTTATTGGAACTTCTACCACTGTGTGATCGGCTTGAACGTTATGTAAACTGCAATTTTCCTTTGAAAATCTATTCGCTTCTCTGTCTTGTTGTACTTTTCTCTGTTACGGTAGCACCATTATCATTGGTATTTCACATGCACTTAAAAATCAAAAGTAAGGCAGCAGGTCTGATGGCCTCAAGGTCTGATAACAGAATGGTGGAAGAGTGGCACTACTGTAGGCTTAATTCTATATCTTAATCTTATTCCTGGGCACAGGCATTAAGTTGACATCAAGCCACACCTTACAGAAGTCTGTGCTGTTTCTTTGGAAGCTAGGCAGGGTAAGATTTGTTTGGCTTCAGCTTTCATTTTTTGATGGACAGTAGGAATTTTAACAGATTAAAAACTCAGAAACTGCGCAAGCTGGTAATGTGCTACTTGTCAGGGTATCTAGCAAAACTTCCTGCATACTGTTGCCACTCACTGATTTCAGATTTGAGTGCTTGTTGTCTGCCCTGTGCCATAGCTTCCTCTGAGTCTGCACCACCACAAGGAAGGTGGTGATGGAGAATTTCTTTTAATGACTTCTTTCTCTACAACTCTCTCTGACAGAGCTTTCTCCTACTCTGAAGTCATCAGGAGCTGCTACAGTTCTATAATCTTATAGATGCGGTCAGGCACTCACTGTAAACATGCAAAGATTGCATTTTATTCAGAGTCCTAGCTGAATTTATCTACATATGATGCATTGCATTATGGTTATTTGTACCTTAGACAGCCTGTTGTTGCAAAGAAGAGAGCTGTGACTTGGATTAAATTTAAATCCTGATTTGCAACATGTTACTACATCAAACTAATGCCAGAATCTATTAGGCCTTCAAGGGGAGGTGTATGTGTGGTTGTGTGTGTGTTGTGTGGTGGGTTTTGTTTGTTTGTTTTTTGTGACTGTGGAGCTCTTGACCACAGTCACATTTGCTTCTGGGCAAGAGGAAATAGTCCATGTAGTTCCAGTAATCCAGAGAAGCCGTCACATCTGTTTTTATGAATGACTTCAGGGTGAAGGGAAGTTTGCAATTGATTTAACATTGTTCTTAAAATCAAAGACTACTGTAGAGACGGTTGGGGACCTTGGATATTACTTCAGGAAAAACAGCTTTTTCCTAACAGAAAAAATTAGTCAGAAAATTATACTGAGAGACTAAAGTAGCCCAAATCTGTTTTTGCAGCTTTTTAAAATGAAAAGAAAAAATGAATAAACTTTTTTTGTCTCCTTAAATAATGGTGCTTTTCTTAAATTGTGTATGAAACAAGAATCATCTCTTTCTATTAAGATTAATAGGCTTGTGTTAAATAACCAGGCACTTTCTGACCATTAAAGATAAATACTTGTTTAACAGGTTTTCTTAGTGTTTCAATAGATAATAAAATGGCTTCTGGAATTCAAGAGGATATGAAAATAAATGGTAATTTTTAAGAAATATTCACGTATTTACTTTGAGGTTTTGATACAGCCTTTTTCTAAAAGCATGTTTAGTGCATGCAGTGCTAGCTGCATTTGGGTAGGAAGCTTAAATAATACTGTAAAAATATAAGTTCTCATTGGCTCTGAAGCAGGCTGTAGTTTAAGGGTTCACTTGTATTTCTGTAAGTACTTCTACCAAAATTAAGTGCCCTGAATTCTTACCCTAGCCCCTACTTTCTAGGGTGAGGACACTGGATAAGTGTGCTCTACTGTGCTCTTAGAAGGGATTCTTTGCCACTTACTAATGCCCAAGGTTTTAAGGTTATCTTTTTCTTTTAGGATGTGGCAGTTTGGGAAACTCATTTTAAATTGGAAGTGGTCCAATACACATAACAATTGAAGCAGCTTCCTTGATATATTCAGCTTCATAGCAATCCCTTCTATACAGCAGCATCACATTTCTCCCTTTTAGTAATTTGGATGTCTTATTCCTAAATGGGAGTTTTGCTCGCAAATTGCCTGGCAAGGCACCAGGCACATTCACTCTTCAGTTCAAAATTGATTTGAGAAAAAACCTTGATGGGTTTTCACAAACAACATTGCTGGTCTCTTCTACCACATCAGCCAGAATAGACTCTATTATTAAAAGACCTACTCGGATGCTTGGACCACTACCCATTACTTTCCGCAACTATACTTAAAACATTTCCTTGGAGTGCAGAAATTGAAGGCTGGCATCTTGAATTCATCTGTATAAATAGATGGTCTTTAAGCCAGCAATCAAAGTGAGGTTGAGTCATTAGGCCATTGCTGTAGGATAGCTGTATATGTGGTTTTCTATATATAATTTTTTTTCTAAAAGCCATAGTATCTAATTTGTGGTCTGTGGGAGTCTATAGTATTAAATGCAACTTCTGTTTCATTACATGCTAAAAAGCTTCAGAAATCCCTAGTCTGGCTCGTAAACATGTATTTTCCTATTGCAGAGAAGTCTGCGGCTGCCTCTAATAGCTCTGCTGGGAGCCAGGGAGCAGGTGGTTGGGAGCAGCACCAAGGACTGGGGCTGAGGACTGGGCCACCCGCGGCCAGGCACCTTGCAGGGGAGAGGAGGGCGCTGGGCTACTACGCTCCTGGGTGCCCGGCAAAGCATGGCGGCTCTCTGCCAACCAGCGATCAGGACACTGCCAGAATTTACAAAGGAAAATCAATAATTGCCTTTCCCACCCTTGGTCTTAATTAGATTTTAAAGCAGTGGGACCTGTTCTCCCTTCTGCCAGGAGGAGTGGTTTAGTCACAGCTTAATTCAGAGCATTTCCATCACTTAACGTGTTTTATGTTAAATGGTTCTGGGAGGGAGAGTTGAGGAAGTGGCTGTGTAAAATCTATTGATGACTTTTGGCGTGGGACATGTGGATGATTTCTGCTGTCTTTGCACTGTCTACTTGAACAGCAGAAAGGAAGGAGGCGGGGGCCTGGCTCCTGCTGTCCTCCTTGGACATTCCCTCTGACTGAGGGAATGAATGCTTTTTTTCCAAACAGATGTGGGACCCAACCTGGGAACTCTCTTTGAAACTAAGTTCTGCTCTGAGAAGAGACTTATAATAAGTTAAGGCAAGTACCATCAAATACAGTGGTGGGGGCAGCAGCAGGACCCCTGCACTTTCAGAGACTCTGCTGTCATGGGCAGTCCCTGGCCATGTGGCAGCTGGCTCCAGGGCTGGCTGTGCCCGTGGCCGTCTTGTCCTGCCAGGTGAGGTGATGGGAGACAGGATGCTTGTTGTTCAAAAGTGTTGCTTCCTGTGGATGCTGAGAAATAGGAATGTAGCGCTCTCGAGAGCAGGGCTACAAGAAGACCCTAAAGTTCAGTCAGCTCTAGTAGTCATTTCTTTAAAAAAAAAAAAAGTATTTTTTAGGTTTGGGTTTTGGAATTCCTTAAGTAGGGATGTCAGGGAGATACCCTTTGTAGTGCATCCTTCTCACCTTACTCGTTGCTGTCCTGTGTAGCAGTGCGGTGCCCGTGCGGCTGTGGTGCCAGCAGGCAGGCCACACTCCTGAGCACCCTGCTGCAAGGGCACACGCTCTGCCCAGAAATGCTGCGGCCTGCTGGGTTCTGCTGAGGCGGCTCAAACTAAAGAGAACTTAAACTTAATTACTGGAAATTTGGAATGCAAATTGCTAGTGATTATGAAGATTGTAGCAATTTAACTGGCGACTTGTTAGAGACACTGTATGTCTGGAACAGGGGCAGCAAAGACCTGTTTATGTAAGGACGTAGCATTCCTGTAACAGGTGGGATGTTGGGCCAGGAAAGAGATAAAAACCTCACTTGTAACAAAATACCTTATTGATAGATAAACAATTAACTAAAGCCTCTGTGGGAAACCCTAGTCTAGAATATTTCTAAATTATTTATATTTTAATTACAGTGTCCTATTTTAGGAAGCATATGTTCTTTTAGCATATTGTGGATGTCTTAGTCAAGGGTGTTGCGGGGGGCTTAACATTTTCTTTCATCTGTGCATTTTGAAAGAAGGAAAGTCAAGTCAGCGTCAATCTAATTTGGATACGCACGTTACCTTAGCATCAGCAAAAAGTTTGTTATGCAACTGTATAAACTTATTTTCAGTTTCTCTTTTTCTAAGTGCAGACCACTTAGCTGACAACGGCTGGATTTCTTCACTGTTGATGGGCATTTTGCTAGTCGCTCATCACAATTGATTATTCTCTTTAAAAAAAAATATAAAGCTACATAAAAATCAAATGTTGGTTCCTTATGTGCCTATATATAGAAACAATACAATGTATTTCCCAGTAGAACTATTAATAACCTTTGTACATATGCGTAATAAAAGCTTTATTTCTGTCTTCGCTAATAAAAATGTACTTACAGAAATCACAAGTGCACCTGAGATATAAATTTACATGATCTTTCCCTTCGCATTTTTTACTCATTCTGTCTCTCTCAAATTGCTTGCCTCTTGTCTTTCTCTTCTGTTAATAGTTAAATTCTGTGGTAAATGGTAATACTTTTTTTTTTTTTTTTTTTTTTTCTCTCCTCATCCCTGAAATAATTTTTCTAAAAGTGACAGCTATGGGTAGAAATACTGTAGTAACAGGCTTGAAAATGATTTAGTGAACTTCATGAATTTATACTTGAGGGCTAATAGCATGGATCTTGCTTACAGAAGGCAGTGTCAGTGGAATGTGCATAGAGGTAAATATTTTGACCAGTGTTATCTGTAGGGCATGTATGGTCCAAGCACAACTTTCATGATCATCAATTCCCCTCATTCTTGAAAAAACAAACCAAGAGCACATAGCTCAAAACAGCAGAGAATTCCTTATTGAAGTATCATAACTTGAAGTAACAGAGTACATTTGTATGAAATTTAGGTTGCTGACCTTTATTTCATAATTCTTTCCTGCAGAAGGGCTTCCTCTGGTCTGAGACAATAAAAAACAACTTGGTGTAGACTATGCCTACAGGTTCCCCTTCCAGGGACCTTAATTTTTATCTTGATGCTTTGTGCCTTATACTCCTTCCTCAGTGTTTTTCTGTTCTCGCTGTGTTTCCTGAAACAAATAGTCATGACACATTTTGTGCTGAAAACTTTTTATATTTTTAATCATTCATTCAGCTGTTTCACCATCTTCCCCAATTACTGCAGAGTCTATGTAATCTCATGTTTATTCATGTTTAAGGAAACTATCTTTGCTCTTTCAGGTAGTGCCTTGCAGCCCAGCCATATGCTCACGTTTGTTCTGAATTAATATGAGATCAGATTCTGAATTCAGGAATTCATAGTTCTGTATTCACCTAGCTTTAGCTAGGTATCCTCAGCTGGAAGCTATTGCCTTTTTATTGTAAGAAGACATGCACAAAGATTCACTGCGTATTAAAATGTACTTGCATTTTTACCAGCATAGGCTGTATAACTTGCTCTTTGTACTCTTACTTCTGTGGTAAAATAATGTCTCACAAGTGCAACATCATCTGCACTTACAGTTTGAAGGCTCACCCCCTGTTCACTTACTACAGCAACTTCTGCTTATAACAAAAATAGGGGTTTTTTTCTGATTTTTTTTTTTGTGTGTGTGTGTGTGTGTGTGTGTGGTTTTTTCCCCTTTCCAACCAACCTTGCCTATGGAAAACAAGTAAAAAGCCTCTGTAAAAATAGCTTCCACTAACATCTTGAAAAACATATTATCTATAAAGATGACAGTACTTCTTAAACACTTAACAGCATTAACACTAAGTTTTGTGAGGTGTTACATGAACTTTTACACTCTTTGGAAAGAGTAAGTTTGCTGAACTCCTAGTGAATGTATATTTTAAAAAGAAAAAAAGTTCATAACTGTAAGAATTAAATTTTCTCTACCCATTTCTTCTATTAAAGCACACATTAAATCTAAAAAAGTATAAATGTGGGTCACTGGACCTGAGGCATATAACTGCCTGGCAGGCAGGCTTGACAAATTCAGAAATATTTAAATCTCTTGCTGCTAAAAATAAGCATAGTAAAGATGTCACTAAATTTAAAATAAATCTGTTGTAAAACCTAGCTCTAGCATATAATGTTCTTTGTGCTTGTAGCTTTAGAACAGTCTGAGTGTAGACCTGTGGCTAGTATATGATCTTACCAGGTGAGCTTTTAATATACTGAGGTTTAAACCCAGCAGTCTTAGTCATGTAGTCCTATCTTCATCATCAAGAAACTATGTTTCTGGTAGTCATATTATTGTTTTCCTTTCTAGGGGGATGCCAGAAGTCTTCTAGTCTCTGAGAATGTAAGCACTGGCCAAAAGTTGGACGTTTCAGATACGATGGTACAGCAGAAGCTGGATGAAGTAAAGGACCAAATCAAACGAGAAATAAGGAAGGAACTTAAAATCAAGGAAGGAGCTGAGAACCTCAGGAAAGTCACAACGGATAAAAAAAACTTGGCATATGTGGACAACATTTTGAAAAAATCAAATAAGAAGTTAGAAGACTTGCATCATAAGTTGCAGGAGTTAAATGCACACATAGTTGTAACAGATCCTGAGGATGTTACAGGTACTGTATACTACTGTAAGGTCCGTTTTCTTTCCCCATAACTCACATATAGGCTATAGCCTATTTTCCTTGAAAAAAGAATTGCTCTTTGAATGAACAAATCAGTAGCAGGTGAGTTTATTACCTCTGTATGCTCATTTGTTCTGACTTGCATATAAATATCTATTCCCTTGAAGTTGTAAATTGCCTTCTGCAGCATTTTAATATACCTAAAAACTTTTTGCTTTGTTTTAGCAAATTTCAGTGGTTGTTGCAGTGGCTTTCACTGACTGAATCTGCAGTCATCAATGTTAATATACCCTTTATTCTATGTTTAATATGTTTTCAGGAACCTCTATTAATAGCTTCCTGTTTTTTTTTGTTTATTTTTTTTTTTTAACATAAAGGTAGCTCCTTTAAAACTATTTTCCAGTTCTAGCAAATGATTGGTAGCTTATCATGACTTGCACTGTGACAATGATTTCTTAGCCTTTTTTTTTCCTGCATTGAGACTGCCATTTTTAAGATACTTGGAAAATACTTTAACTGGTATTTTCTGTGACAATGCAGTGAGTTGATACTAATTTTTGAGTGTGTTTCTTCAAAATACCAAGTGTGATATTTTTAGACTGTTGTAAAAATAAGCAGTCCAACAAATGATTTTTTCACTTTTATTGAATGACTAATGAGATATTGCCAGCCTGGTGATTTCACATTGCATAGGCTAATCCTGGCAAAAAAAATCATAAACGTACATGTGCCCTTGAGGGTGTTCAAAGCAGACTTGAACGGTATTATGTGCTTTTTTTTTTTTTTTTTTTTCTTCCCCTTTTGGTCTTCCAGAAAGATACAATGACCCAAAAACGGTGGGGAGAGGAGGTGCCTCGTGGTAGGGAGGCAAAACAGTGCGTGCAGCATGAAATAGGTGTGAATAAAAGGATGCACGTATAGGTAACAGGTGGGCTTTCCTGGCAGGCTAGCGGAGTTCTGTTTCATAGGGGCTAAGGCTCATGGAAGTCCACCTGAATGTTGACATGTGTGCCTGTTAAAAGCTGAATAGAAAGAAGAAAATTATATGCAAACCTTGTATATACCCCAATTATAAGAATTAATACTGATTTGTGAAGTTGATCTAGCGGTGGAATTTCGGAAGTGTCCAAAGGCTCTCACTGGAGTGCCCCCTCTCTAGGGTAGCATTTAAAGCTCTGCCACAATGTCTTGATGAGTAATGTCTTCCTTCTCCGCAACTCGGGAAACACAACAGACCCTAAGAAGGCATTTAGTGATTGTAAAAGAGATGGTCTGTGTATAAAGAACTAAATAATGTTGTTCAGATCCTTAGTATGTTTCTGATCCACAGAAGACTGCTGAAAGGGCCACCAGTGCCCCTTGCTTTTGTGAGTAATTTGACAAGCAGACTTCTGTTGCCTTGCATGTGAATGCCAGAACTTCATGAAGAGCATAAAACATTAAGGCTGATAAATTTCTTTGCTTCTACATGCTGAAACTCTTACTGATATGTCTTCAGTTTCCTCTCTGTTTAAGAACTTATAGGCAAATAGCTTCTACAGTCTTGCTTCGATTACTGAGAGATGCTGAGAGGACTAAAGTATTTTTTATGATTTTTATACTTATGTCTTACAAGGTAATCTTTAAGGAGGAACTTGTGAATTTTAAAGTCTTTATATTCTCTGTTTAGCATCACAGATGGTGTTCCTATGTAAGATCAATTCCTAATATAATGTATTTTGCAGCACAATTCAGAAGCCAAATAAGGATTTTTTTGTTTGGAACAGGTAAAGGTATTTTAGATCAAAGATTTACAAGCAGCCACCCCTTGCATAAATATTTAATATTGACTCTGACTGTCTCTTTCTTATGTTAGGGTCACTAATCAGGGCAGGGAGAGAATATTGTCCTTTTAGGAAATATTCTGTTCTGAGATTTAGATGCATATCACCTAAGTGAAATTTTGATTATAAGATTGAAGTTCTGAATTTGACTTTTATATCTAAGGTATTTGTGAGCTTGATCCTTGAAAAAACAGATTCGTATAATAAAATTTAGCATGCATAAGAATATATGTATATATTATCCAATTATATAAAGACAGGTGGCTACAAAAGTCACTGTCATGTGGCAGAGCACACTTCTGTGGAGGTATCGCAGTTTTGTCAGAGAACTGTGGCTTTTGTTTGAGATTACTGTAGTTAATTTAGTAACTGTTTACTGATGACTGTAAGAACATCCAAGTATGTTCAGTGTTGCTAATGGTGAGCTACATTATAAGTTGTAACTTTGACCAAAAAGGGTCAGGCACAAGTTTAGTTAGCAACAAGTGCTTTAGACCACACAGTGTGTATGCTGAAAACAGGATTAAAGAGAGTTTGAGAACTGTGGGAGGGGAAAAAGTAGAAGTGAAAATAGCATTAGCTAAGGTCTATATAGTTAAGGTCTGTATACTCTGTATACTTGCACTTTTTTGTGTGTATAAAGTAGCAGTGTTCCCTGTCTTCTATTGAGATGTAACACTAATAGCAGTAGAAAGTCTTTGCCTGTAAGATGATGATCCTTTTGATCTGATATGACCTCTACTGTCTCTGAAGACTTTGAACAGTTTCTGTTGATTGGCTGATAATTCACTGTGGTGACTTGAAAAATTCATTTAACCTCTGTCCTTGTTCCTGTATCAGAAAAATGGGTGTGACCGTATTTGTAAACTGCCCCAGATCTGCAGCTGATGGGTGCTGTGCAAACTCCTGTGACTCATTGCTGCTTAAGGTATCAAGCACTAATTGTGTGTTTGTGTCTCCTTTTTCATGTTTAAAAGGACCACTAATTTGTAGTGTAACTACCTCATCAGTGCAGTATAATCAATGCATGCTGAAAACATTACACTGTGGCTATAATAATAAAGCTAGTCCAGAAAAAAATGTACACTAATAACACTCCCCCTCAGGCTACTGAGGACATTTTGGTGATGGTTTCCCTACAGCTGAGAACCTTACATGTGCTGAAACGGGAAGAAATTATTTTCACAGTTACTTAGAGAATTGGTATTAAACTTGAACCAAAAAAGTGTTTTAAAAGCTGCATTATTAAATGCAAGGGTAGATTTGGCAACTCTTGTATCACTCAGAAATAGCATGTCACAAGCATGTGTTTCTCTTCCATTATAGAGTTGCTGGTAAAATCTAGATTTGTTCTAAAAAGGAGACTTTGTACCCAGCTCTGCCCTTATCATGCAGAGTGTTAGTCAAACTAGGAGGCAGAGTGTTAAGATCAGTAGGTCAGCACTTGAAAGTGAAGAGTGGCACAAAGTAGTAATGTAAAATGACTGGAACAAGCCTCATGACCAGTCCTGCTGAAAATCTGAGTTTGTTTTAATGTATCTTATGGGAATAATTTCCATATTAAGAATGAGAACATTTCATGCCTTGAAATTATGCTTTTATTCATGTATCTAAAATTCAATGTTTGAAGAAGTAATAGAAATTGTGCATTCTAATATGATTCAGCCAGACATAATGTTGAACTAGATTTTTTTTTTTTTTTTTGGCAGGGGGGAGGTGGCAAGTTAGTGACTTAGCTGCATATATGAGCATGCATGTATAGGTGATATGTTTATAGGAAATATGTTCAGTTGGTTGCTTGGAAGTGATATTTTTGATGTTCTTGGACATAAGTCACTTTAAAAATAGCCTCTCTGCTTTTAGCTTTTCTTTAGAAAATGAATAGCTGACAGAGAGACTCTATTGCCCTCCCTACAAATGAGGGGGATAAGCCCCTTGGATGCCAGAGAGTCCATATAAAATCACACATGAAACCAGTTAGAGGAAAACCATCTGAGGGAGCAACTTCTTAACAGCTAACTCCGCTTCCAAAGTTCATCCCTAGGAATGTTGTAGTAAATCCAGGGAACCTTAATATGGAATACTGAAGCAATTTGAAGCAATCCACTGGCACTTGTTTAATGGTTAAGTTTTGGAATTCCATTCAATTTGAGCAGTTTCCAGTAGATCGGTGCTGGATGTCTTCCATAGGTGTAGGATGTCCACTATTATTTTGGGTTACTGTTTGCTCTCAGTTCACATATAATAAAATGTGACTTCCCTGGGAAAACCCTCTGTCCCCACCCTTCATTTAAAATGAAATTAAAATTATCTGTTAATCAAAAGGTTGGGTATCGAGCTGATTGGGTATCTTAGCATTATGCTGCAGTGCCTTGTGAGAACCCAAATTCACAAAGTTGCACGGGAGCTGAGATTGAAGAGATGATGTACCCACAGCTGGGGATGAACCCTCCCAGGAGTGAGCAGCAGCCTCGATGTATAGGGCTGTGACACTGCTTCAAGGATACAGCAGATGGGAGAGCTGGTAAAAGCCAATTTATAAGCAAGTAACTTCGAACACTGTGCAAACGCTCAGCCAACAGGAAGATGTTTTCAGAAGAGTAAAAGATTAGTATTTTTCCTGTTGTTATCCAAATGCAGTCCAGACATTATTTTTCTTTTAAAAGACATTGCCTTGCTTTATTATTGCTCTATTAAATCATATTTTCATGAAAACAAGATACTGTTAAATTAGACAAAATAAACAACTCAAAATGTATTGGCTGAGGAAGGCAGACTGTTTAGTCGAGGAGGCTACAGTTTTCAGTTTAAATAGCATATAATGCCAAGCACTGGGGACCTGCATCAACCTGGATATACATTAGCAACAAGCTGTGCAAAAGTAGGTATTGAACAATAAGATTCATATTGTATAACTATACAGCAAAAGTATCATGCTGGTTATGTCACATGATGCCAAGTTTATTTGAAATAGATGTTTCTTACCTCGATACTCACCATACCACAGGGAAGATGACTAGGGGCACTGTTCTACTGCCCAGCAAGACTGTTACCATCTGTCACTTGAAAAGCTTGACTTCAGTGCCCCTCAAATGGCAAGTCTGCCTTGGTCAATAACTGGCAAGTTAGAGACCCTCTTCTTTTCCCCACTCCTTGTCTCCTTAACTCTGACAAGTACCTACACCACCAAACCATCAATTTAGTAAAGCACTTAAGTATACAATTAAACAATAATTAGAGTTCCATCAGCTAAAAATATTGGGATGTATTTCTTATGGATTCATATTCTGATGATAACTGTCTCCAGATGAGATTTGAACCCCACTGTGTAGTGCTTTACTAGGTAAGAGAGAACTTGCCCTACTAAACTGGATGCAACCTAAGCAGACATTACAAAGAGAAAAAAACAGATAAGGCAGGTTGTAGTGCTGCTGCAAAGACTGTGAGCACTTTCCATAACAGGACCACATCGTCTAGGTAACTTAAAAAATTTCAGATTAAAGTTTTATAGTAAACAGCCTCAAGTAGCTTCCTGTATTATATCAGGGTGGGGGAAGGAGACACTTTGAAGCTACTTCCCCAACGGTTGGGGGAACAATGTTGTGTGTGTGTGTGTGTGTGTGATGTGTTTTCCCCGTCCCCCAAGAGAAGTTTCTCTTGAAGAAAAATATTTCTCCTCTTACTGATCCATAGGGGAGGACTTGGCTTCTTATTGCTGTTTAAACTAAATGGTAGAGGGGAGCTGAGATGCACAAGTGCAGAAGGCTAGGTAGGTGATGTGGTTAGACTGTCTCAGTGCAGACGTGCAATGGGAGAGGTCAAGAGCTGCATGGGCAATCTGAGTTGTGGCATCTCTCAGGAGGGTTTGGTTTGTGATTTGAGTGTTGCTTTGAACAAGCCAATGAAGATTGCTTATGTGTGTCTTAAAGTTGTAAAAAGGCTTCAGAGAACCGTGGTTGTCCTATGGATCATCAGAGGACCAGGATCTTTGTGGTAGAAATCTGCATGGCAAATCTAAAGTTAGTAAATATTCATTTATAGAATGAATCTACAAGGAAATGTGACATAATGACATTTACATTGTTGCTTTTTCATGATCATTTTAATTTTGAATAGATCATTAGGCGAGGATTAGTTGAATATGAAGAGTAGTAAGAGGAAAGCATGTTGTTAATCTTTCTTTTATTTAGAACAGATTTAAGCTAAAGCTCTGAAACGGCAATGTTTCATAGAGAAATCGGGTCAAAGCACAAAGTAGAAGATAAGTTAGAAAACAGATGAGAAACCACATAACTTTTCTTCTTCTGGAGTCTCAAGTATTTTCTGTTAATGTACCAACTCAAGCAGTGAAGCTGCAGGGAGAGTTTTAAAGAGGCTCAAAGTAAAGAGTGTGCAGGAGAGGAACAGAGGAAATTAAGTTCTGCTTGCAAGAAACGGAAGACTGCTGTTTAAAAAAAGGAAATTGCACTGCAAACTTGAAAGTAAAATGTACTAAAACCTGCAAAGTGATTATCAGAAGTTTCTGCAGAAGAAATATGAAATAGCAGATAAAAAATCTTCCTGCTGACAGCTCATAATTAATAATTTAGGAATTACTAGCATAATGCCTATGTGTTTTAATAAACAAGTGAAGATTTGGGGAACTTGATTTATCAGTATAGTTTTGATTCTAGGAAAATTAATTAAAGTTTAAATAAGACTATGCTGTTATGATATCAGATAAGTATAATCTTCCAGGAGATCAACCAGTGGCATATGCCTGTAGGAAAGCTGTGTCTCCGTTGCTAGTGTAAAAGGAACCAACAACAAAAAAGGGATTATGGTAGTGGAAATAATTTAACTACTTTTTCAGAAAGTTTGAAAGAGAAGCCATGGCTTCTGTTAAGCAAGATAATTAGTCACAGATAAGAACTTTTTTCTTTTTTTAATTATTCTACTATAGTGTTCTACTATAGTGCAGTACTATAGTAGAACACTAAGAAATAATTCAACTCAGTCACCGTAGAGGTAGAGATTAACAATTCATGTCGCATAACCTGCAATTTGAACCAGTGTTTAATATCCTTTTCTGCGGGAGGATTGCAAGTTCGAGTCTGACTCTGTATCCTATATCTGTGTTCTTCAAGAAAGACTTTAATATTGTGTGTTCTTATTTTTGACATAAACTGTCTGCAGTGTTCATTCCAGAAATGGTGCATTGAAAGTGGTGAGGAATATGGCTATTTAAAAATCTGTTTATAGATTGTGCTCACTGGTATTGGATGTTGTTATCCAAGTTTGTGTTTTTAAAGCACTTAAAACTGTGCAGTGGTGTGAGAAGGCTTAATGGCAAACTGCATTTTTAATTGACTAAAGACATTTCAGAAGAAACAAATCTTCTTTGAAGCAAAAATAGACCTAGCTGCAAACCTATCTATTTTACCACCCCCGGAAGTGAATCATGTGAATTAGGACATGTGTAGGAGTCTCTAGGCTGTCTTGAGGCTTTTCATGTTAAGGCGTATTTGCAGTGCTCTTGCAAAGTAGCTCTGGACAGGAGAGTTAGTTGTAATACTTAAATGAAATTTTTCTATTTTTTTTTTCAGCTATATCTTAATAGAGTAGATTCTTCTTGTTGTATACATTACATCTTTTTTATTTAACTCGCAGATTGTCCTAGAACTCCTGATACTCCAAACAGCGATCCTCGTTTTTCTACTAACAACAGACTGATGGCCTTAAAAAAGCAACTGGATATAGAACTGAAGGTAAAACAAGGAGCAGAGAATATGATACAGATGTATTCAAATGGTTCTTCAAAGGTAAGTCTTTTGAATGCTTAAAAAACATTTAAATGATCGTGGATTTTCGTGTTGCTGTGGTGTGAATTTACAATGTATAAACTTTTTTGCTTAAGCAGCAATGTAGAATTGCTACAAATTATTATACATTTTTTGTTGTGGTTTAGTACCTATTCAAAGATTGCTTACTTAAAAGTGGTTATTTTATCAGTTTAACAGGCAGACCAACCTACATACTAAATCCAGTTTGCTAAATTTAGCACATCTAGTAATCTTTGATCATGTGTGATTTGTTAAGTAGCAAAGCTTGGTATGATGCCGAGTGGTTTAAAAAAAAAATCCATTAATGTTGTAATGTTCATGACAATCAGAGAGGGTAGCATTACCAAATATGCCTCTGAAAGGGTCATCTCATTTTAGTTGGCAGTAAAAAAAGTACAAAACCTCTTTGTTTTAGAAGAGCATAATATTCTGTCAGCGCTTTCTGCACTAACTTGCAGTTCTCCTTTAGCTTAGATTAACAGAGGAAATATGAAAGATCACTAAAACCAGTTATTTTTTACAGAAGCGTGATATTTTAGAGATAGCAGTTGATAGATGAAACTGAAAATGAGTAGAGTTGTATTTTTTATTTTTTTTGTATGAATTTTAAGTGCACAAATACTTGTTTGTGCTTGCTTGTTCATTCTCTCAATAGCACTAGGAGCTGTCTGGGGAGATGGTATATAGTAATCCGAAATGGGTTTGCTGTGATGCCTTAATCAGATGGTACATTCTGAATGCACCCTTAACTCGAATGAAAGACTAGCCAAACCTTCCAAAGTTAAAATGTTTTTCTTTTTGTTTTTGTCACTCTTTTTTTTTTTTTTTTTTTTTTTTNCTCTCTCCATGAGGAAGTTATTGTTCTCATGTGACTAAAAGAGTGAGTGGTGGGGGTGGGGGGCTGGGAGGAAGGAAGTCTTACTAGTCCCTTCCTTCAGTAGTTGTCACTAGCTCTTCTTTCTGTTCGCTCTTGCTGAAGCATCAAGGATATGACTGAATCTAGAGATACAGGTCTAGCAAGTGGTACTTAATAGCTTGGTTTAGATATTTTTTTTGTATCCAGAAGATAGTAAATAAAAATGAAATTGTGGTAAAGATTTCACTGACTGGGCTAACGTATAGGTAGCCAGCAGACTATCTTGAAAAGATTTGACTTGAACAAAGATTAGACATCTATGCATTGTTTTGCTACCAGTTGCAACTGGTATTGACTGAAAAATATCAGAAAGGGAATTTGAGTGTCTAACTCTTTGGGACTCACGAAAAGACAGACGACTTCATTTCTGCCTCTTGCACGACTTCTACCTTACAAAATCGAAGTGAGAGCAAAATCCAGGGAGGGATTTTAGCCCTGAGGGGACTCCGGGCCCATGGACGCGCACCATGCCGCAGTGGCACCCGCTGACAAGCAACTGGTGGCCCAGTAGCTTCTCCTTGCTGGCTGTAGGCTGCCGGCCCTAAGGGCCAGGCCGGGTGAAGTGCCCAGACCTTGTGATGGGAGGCCTTGGGACGCCAGCCCTGGGCCTCGGCTTGCAGGAGCTCCAGAGCCTGCGGGGTTCGGGTGCACCTGAAATAATAATCAGGTGATCCACAGGCAGACATGTATTATGTCCGTAATAACCCCTCAGCGAGGAGTCTTATAGCAGCCTGAGAAAAGTTAACAATGCCCAGGCTCTCAAGGTAGATGTTGTTGGCAGGCTTTGATCAGACGAGGTAAAAGATGAATTCTGGCTTGCTTTGATTGAGGCATGTAATTAAAGCTGAGTATTGGATGTTTTACTTGCAGTTGGTAAATGTTTTGATCGGCCCACCAAATTGGGCTTATATGGTAACTGGGTTAGGGAGAGCAAATTGTAAAATACAAAAGCGTCACAAGCTGCTTCAAAAGCAGAATGGAGATAATGTGAATTCATGCTCTCCTTCACTACCAAGCACTAAGAATAAATCTAGCAGGCTCAAGCTGTAGGCTTACATGTAGTGATTAGGTTTTAAAAGCAGTGCTTAGCCAACTGAAGTGTCTGGATGAGGTGGTCAAGAAAATGCCATGTTTGACCGTAGTGATGCAGTGGTTCTTTAAAAGGTAGTCTCTGGACCTGATTCTGAACATAGCCAAATATTCTGTGACCTTAATTCAAACCTGTGATCTAACTACAAGCTTACTGTATTATTTCCATACCTTCATTTGCTAGAGACACATGATCCTGTGTTTTTTAAATGTAAATAAAAAGTCTTTTATAGCAATATACATGTCACCTCCTGGGAAGGTTATCTTGTTGCACTTAGTCCACTTGCTTGTGTAGCATTCAGGCCCAGTCTATTCAGTTAAGTGTTTCTGAGATATTGATCATCTTTCCTGGACTTATGTGAGTTCTTCAAGATCCCATGACAGCCTTAGAGATCGGTTTTATAGGTGCTGTCAGCTGTTCTGTATCTGGGAGATGCTTCAAAGTTTTGCATTCAGAGTCCAGCATTAATAGGGCTGTTACATGCAACACATTCATTCTGATTCTGAAGATGGGATTTTTCTTTCCGTTGTAGATACAGGGATATCTCTATAATCATGAATTATCTCCATCTTATTAATCACTGAAGAGCCCATAAGCAAATAAATCCACTGCAGTAGGAGGATGTGGAAGATGGAGAGCAGCAAGCTCAAAAGCAAAATGGCGATGAAGTCAAAGAAACCCCTAAAGCATATTTATGGATTAAAATGATTCAGGATCAACTTTAAACAGTATTCTAGAGTTGCACATAATCTACTACTTAGGTCCTGCATTCAGCTGTAGATTGTGCTCATCTCTAATGTTGATGTTTTCATGTAAGAAGGCATTCATTTAAGAAACACGGCATACTATTTAAGCAATTGGTTGGCTTATGTAGAATACACCATGAGGACTAAAATATGAAAGCTAGTGATGTTATAAAGCACTGATTACTATTAAAACTTACAAACTAGGATACTGAGACTGGTATGCAGAGTGGTGCACACCAGTGAGAATTTTCCCCAAGCAACCAAAACCTTTTCCCCTGTATTTCTTTGGGTGTGTCTACCTTGCAGAATATAGTGGAGCATAAAAATATCTAAGTAGGAAGTATGTTAGGCACAGGGTCAAAGGGCAGCTTTGGGAAGGTGAATTTCTCACTTTTCAGTGTACAGCTTGTGGCAGGTGGGATGTGTGTGGGTGTCTTGGTTTTGCCCTTCACATTATACTTCACGGTACCAGCACATCCAAGTTCAGCATTTCAGTTTTGGTGTAGGTGGAAGAGTAGGATTTCTTCCAGTTGTTAGATAATTTTTACTTCATTATAAATTTAAAAATATAATATAAACCATGTCCATGGCAAAGTAGCTAATTAATGAAGCTATGTAGTGGTTACAAAATAAGTTAACCAGAATGGCCTTTGGGCAATAGCTAAAGTGTGGTAATTATCTACACTGGCTATTGTAAATTACTCTGATTTGGTACTGCACAGACAGGGCAAATACAGCTGCCTTAAAATGTGATCCCTGTCAATGGCAATCTTTCTCATCTCCTCTGGTATTGGTACCACATGAAGTCTAGCTTGCAGTAGCGGCATCTTGCATGTCCATCCCGGAACGTGTAGAGAACCCTGCAGCAGCCGGGCACATGCATGAGCTCCATGTGCGAATGCCAGTTGAGCTGTTGGAAGTTCTGTCTCCTTTAGCTGGAGAACAGAAATGGTGCACTGAGAAATACTCTTACCTATATAGGTGACTGTCTATGAGCCTCGTGGTGAAATGAGATTATCAGTTTGGCATTAGACCTGCAGAAAATTTCACTTCCAATCTGCTTTTTATGTTAACTACTTTTGAAAACAGCAAAGTGTTTAGCACAGTTTATTTAGATTAGAAATAGAATAATTTAAGTTGCTGATGAAATAGCTAATAAAGTAACCCTCATGTACTGAAGCAAAAGGATCTTCAGCTTTGATTTTTCTCAGGAAAACATTACAGAATTACTCACAGCTGAATATATATATATCTATTCATTATGTATGCTAACTTGCTGTTTTATTTTTAAGATTAAAATTTGGTCAAATGAATTGGGACGATTTTTATATCTATTTAATTTGTTCATTAAAGTATCAAAATTCTTATCACTTGCATGGTGAACATGAGTCATTCAGCATAACATCCAGCTCTCTTGCATTTGATATCATGTCTTTTCTTCAATATCATTACAGAATATTCAGCTACACATATAGTGATTCTAGATCATGTCTCCTTTATCCATCTTTAAAGAGACATTGTTTTCATGGGAGTGGCTTATAGTCTTTAATCAAGCAGAATATGCTTCTGTCCTAACTACATTTCCACTATTTGTGTGCAGTTGGTTGAAGTGGTCTCCTGTGCTGAAAGATGTACAATAAAAGTTTTATACTGCATGCTTTAGGAACAGAACTAGATAACTACATACATATTTTAATAAAGAGTTTACACTTCTTAACTTTTTATTTTAATAGGATCGGAAACTTCTTGCCACAGCTCAACAGATGCTTCAGGACAGCAAGACAAAAATAGAAGTTATAAGGATGCAGATTCTTCAGGCAGTCCAGACCAATGAACTGGCTTTTGATAATGGTGATGGAGTAGAAAAGAACTGCAAATCTTATTCATGTCATGTAGAGATGTACCCATATACACACAGAGCTATAATAAATTTCTAGTAGAAGGAATTTAGAAAAAAAAGGACAAACTGAAAATGGTCAAAGACTGTACATAACACTTCATGTACTCAGATGCCAAATAAATCTGATTTTTATATAAGCCCCCCCAAAATATCTCAAAACTAGATTTAACAGAGAAATACAAAATCTCTTTAACCTGTTTGTTCCTTGCACGGTCTGTTTTGGCCTCATGCTCATCTTCTACATGTGATTTCTTTTGTCTTGACAACAAATACTTTTCTTTAAAGCATAAACCTGTTTAAGACCAGTCTGTTTAGAAATATGCATATATGCTACTTTTTGTAAGTAGTTTTAAACTCATTTCTTGGGAGTTCTATAATAGCCTGCATGCGCTATGAAATTCTGAGCATATGGGTGCATCTCTAACTCCTGAACTTCATTATGCATCTCTTTGGTTATTGAAGCTGTTTCATGATGCTCATAATCAGGGTCTGAAGATCTTCCAGCTAATGAAACACTTACTGGTTTGTGGTTTTTTAAACACTCCATCTTAGCACAGGGCTGTTGTGCATGTTGTTTGCTCAAAGGAGGGAGGAACCTTCCGGTCTACAGCTCTCAAGGGAGTTAGCAGCAAATGCAGGTTAACTGTGCACCTCTATGAAGGTATATTTTTTGCTATCGGTACATAGGTAGTAAAGCTAGAAGGGCCTTGCAAATGCTTTTTGTGCATATTCTACTTTTAGAACATTAAACAGCAAATAATATTCAGGAACTTTCTAGCTTTGGTTAAGAAAGAAGTTGGTATTAGAACTGTTAACGAAACAATCTGGGGAAGGCATTTGGTGAGACCTCTTACGTTCTCCATCCTTGCAGAAACCAGATACCCTTAGTTTTAGTGTGTTGCAGAAAAATGATCAGACGTTGATCAGGGATCTGCATTTATCAATTTGAAAGATTGAGCATGGTGAAGGGTGAAATTCCTGAAATTCCTGTCCTTGGCACCCAAAAAACATTGGGGAGGTTTGGCTTTCTGCAAAGGCATTAGTCTCTTGACTTCTGTGGAGGCATTCTACTCCCATCCTCTGGCAGTTGAAGCTTTTCAAGGAGTAGGACCCATTGAATTGAACTGAAACCCTGATCACTCTTTTTTTTTTTTTTTTTTTTTTTTTTTTNCACATGTAACTTAAAGTTTATTGTTGCTTTTATTATGTGCTACAAGACTTTCTTTTATGACTTACAAAATTTGCATTTATTTCTTCAATCCTTCTGAATGTATGAGAGGAAGGGTTAGAAATGGAAGAAATTAAATAAGGAAGCATAGTTTTCAATGAAGACTGTTTCTTTTTTTCTTTGTAGCAAAACCTGTGATAAGCCCTCTTGAACTCCGAATGGAAGAATTACGGCATCATTTTAGGATAGAGTATGCAGTAGCAGAAGGTGCAAAAAATGTGATGAAATTACTTGGATCTGGGAAAGTCACTGACAGAAAAGCACTTTCAGAAGTAATATTTTTTTGTGTAATTATAATCTGAGATTTTACTTTGAATGTTTTGTTCGGGGAGAGGTGAAACTAAATGTCTTATTTTTCCTGTTTAAAAAGGCTCAAGCGAGATTTAATGAATCAAGTCAGAAGTTGGACCTCTTAAAGTATTCTCTGGAACAAAGATTGAATGAACTTCCTAAAAACCATCCCAAAAGCAGTATTATTATAGAGGAGCTTTCGCTGGTTTCTTCGCCCACTTTAAGTCCACGTCAAAGTGTAATATCTACTCAAAACCAATACAGTACTCTGTCCAAACCAGCAGCTTTAACAGGTAGGTCTTACGGGATTTTTGTTTGTTGGCTGTTTAAAACAAGTCTTTAATGCCAACATACCTAACTATTTAGGGATATGCTGGATTTACTTAGCAAGTTTACTGAATTTACTAAGTTGTCAGATATGAATTACTAGCACAGATGTTTTTTGTTTCCTGAAGAGTTTTATATGCAGTTGTTAAACTAACTGTAACCGAGAAAGCTTGTTACAAAAATAATCTGTGGTTCAAACATTATTTCTCTTACATGTGTCTAACTGAAGTCATTTACTGTAGTACCTTAAACCAAAAAGGGGAAATGGTCTTTCCTGGCAAGCTGCAATGACAATAAAATGGAGCAAGTCTGTCTGTCTTGCATTTTGGTCCAGATAGATAAGTAGCAAAGAAGAAAAAACTTCAAAACCTCAGACCCTTGTAAAGTCACAGAGGAATAAGGTTCTGTGTAATAAATGTGCAGAGGCTCCCCTCAGATGAGCAGTGGCCACGGATACAACTTTTGTAGTCTTTCCCTGTAGCACATAATCATGCATCAGATGAATCGGTGGTAGTTGCTTCCTCTTCAAAGAAAACTTACTGATGCATATGAGCACTTTTTAAATAGAAACTCGAACAAAGGCCGTGTGCTTGTAAAGGCCTTAGGAGTTTCACTTTCACATTAGCTATACAAAGAGCTTTTGTACTGCAGTGGCTTTAAATGAACAGTGTCTTTGTATTCTGCTTCTAACATTTTGTGGAAAAATGGATCAGTACTATTAGCACAGCTTTTAAAATGCTTTTAAATTTTTTCCATGCATTCGAGTCCTTATAAAAACTTGTAACTTTTTTCCCTTTTTTCCTGAACAGAGTTTAGAAATGAAGTGTTCCCTTATCTTTTAAGCAGTTTGGGGTTCCAGTACTGTCTCTATAGCATCATATTTGTCACTTATGAATATTAGTTCCAATGGGATGGGATTTCTTTTAGTTAGCATGATGCGAGTCCTGTGTTCTGCAGCTGACTTAAGAGTGTTGGTGGGTATGGGTTGTTTGTTTGTTTGTTTTTTAACAGAAGTTTTTGTTGCCCTTTGTAAAGGGAAGAAAGGTGCCCAATTGGAGGTGATTGTCCCTTACTGAAATGCCATCTGCATGGGCGCTTCACATGATGCTTACCTCAAATTTGACTCCATGCTAATTTTCAGCAGCTCTTTCCTAGCATTTGTCAATGTAGTCTTTATCTGATAATACTGCTATATCTTGTAGGGGTCAGAGTGTGAACCATTGACAGAGAATGAGTTTGTGGTCATTCACTTTGCACATTAAAGAACAGAGGTGTGTGTGTTTGTTTTGATGAGTAACTGCTTATCTTGTTCTAGGTACCCTGGAAGTTAGGCTCATGGGTTGCCAAGATATTCTGGAAAATGTCCCTGGTCGATCAAAAGCCACATCGATTACATTGCCTGGTTGGAGTCCAAACGAAGCCAGATCATCATTCATGAGCAGAACCAGTAAAAGCAAAAGTGGAAGTAGTCGAAACCTTCTGAAAACTGATGACTTGTCCAGTTCAGTATACTTTAATACAAACCTTTTATTTACATTTAATGTGTCTTCTGTATTTTTACAGTTAAAAACACTGAATTGAATTGAAATTTTATATGCTTTTTTTTCTTTGTTATTGCTTTTATCCATTGATGGATTAAAAAAAAAAAAAATGCCATTGTGCCCTTAAGAACCAATTAAATATGGGATTAGTTTTGGCAGGGGCAGGGAGGGTGCAGGGGGAGAGAATTACTGAAGATTTTTTGTTTGTACAAAATCCTCTTAAATCTTTAAGCTGAGTTTGTGTACTTTGCTTACAGATGAAGTTTGTGCTGTGCTGAAGCTGGATAACACTGTGGTTGGTCAAACTAGCTGGAAACCTATTTCTAATCAGTCATGGGATCAGAAATTTACACTGGAACTAGACAGGGTAAAGATGTGGTCTTGTATCATTGACAGTTACTGTGCATGTTGTAGATTCATTTCATGTTGCTTTATATCAGTGCACTTTTGTTCCTCTTGTAACAATTATGTTCAAATTACCTGTGTATAAGTATTCCTGTCCTTAGCAGAATGTGTTCCCCAGGCCTAAGCTATTAAGTTGGGCTGAAATACTAAAACTTCTCGTGTAGCCTACAGTCAGATCTAGTATTCTTATCCAAGACCTCTATTGGCATCTTTTATTTGGATATTGAAAATCACACTCAAAATGAGATGAAATGCTGCTGTTATCCTAGTGAAAGCATGTTCATTATTGCCAGTTAGCACTAGCACCTTTTTAAAAGAAGTTCTGTATCTTCTAGTTTGAGGTTCTAGATCTTAAAGATTATATTGAGTTTTATATAGTTTCTCTGTAACTTGGGGAACTTTATTAATAAAAGTAATTTCTTGTGTGTTTTCTGTCTTAGTCACGTGAATTAGAAATTTCTGTTTATTGGCGTGACTGGAGATCTCTGTGTGCAGTGAAGTTTCTGAGGCTGGAAGACTTTCTGGATAACCAACGGCATGGCATGTGCCTCTATCTTGAACCACAGGGCACACTGTTTGCAGAGGTAAGAATATTTCCTTAGAGAAATTCTTGAGCATATTAGCATGTCTTGTATCATGGAATAGTTCAAGAAAACCTTCTGAAAATGTATTTTGTTGTGAAATTTTAATTGTAACACACGTTATTTGAACCACAGGTTACGTTTTTTAATCCAGTTATTGAAAGAAGGCCAAAACTTCAGAGACAGAAGAAAATTTTTTCAAAGCAGCAAGGTGATTTTTTTTTTTTTTAATAGAAATATATAAAATAGAGTTTTAAACAAAAATGTAGCATTTTATAATGAGCCCTGATGTTTGTCTATGTATAGAGTCTTGATAATTAAATTTTGGTGCAGCATTTTAGGAGTGTTTTTCTTTAGATTTCTTTATTATGTATTACCATTTAATGGTAAATAATTAGGAAATGTCAAGAAATATGACAAATTCAGTTTGTTCTTCATAAAATATAAGTTGGTGAATGTGGATTTTTTTTAATTATAGCTTTTGTTTATAAGCAAGAAAATTTTTTTTTTTTTTTTTTTTTTTTTTTTTTTTCCTATTATTTACAATATCCACAGGTAAAACATTTCTCAGAGCTCCTCAGATGAATATTAATATTGCCACTTGGGGAAGGCTGGTGAGAAGGGCTATTCCTACGGTAAATCACTCTGGCACCTTCAGCCCTCAAGCCTCAGTACCTGCTACAGTGCCCGTGGTTGATGCGCGTCTTTCTGAACTAGCACTGCCAACCAGGTTGGTACCACGTGCAGTTTTTAAGTCTTTAAGAGCAAAAGTAGTGGTAAAATATG
The DNA here is from genome assembly GCA_013389825.1 of Crypturellus undulatus. Taxonomy (NCBI): domain Eukaryota; kingdom Metazoa; phylum Chordata; class Aves; order Tinamiformes; family Tinamidae; genus Crypturellus; species Crypturellus undulatus. The sequence goes on from VWPW01018652.1 coordinate 833,330, forward strand.
CCTATGCTAACATACACATAAAATCTCTTTATTCTATAGAATTGAAGAGATCCTAATGCTTTGTTTTGGATATTTCTTTTACATATATATATGTATATATATATATATATCCATGAACATGCTCATGCACACAACTTGCTTTGGGAAAACATCTATATAACATGCAGTTTAAGCTGACTGTCAAAACTTCCTGCTGTGCACTAAAGAGTTATTTATTTTCTTGCTAGTGATTCTCCTGTAGCCAAATTGGACTTTGAACTTGAGCCTGAGCCTCCACCTGCTCCACCCCGTGCATCTTCCCTTGGAGAAATATGTGAACCTTCCTCCGAGCTACAGGCCTCTGACACATCAGCTCAGGCAAGATCCTTTAAGAATTTCAGGTTATATGATTTCATAAGGATGTAATATTGTTGTATTTAGATGTATTTCTTCCTTTATGTTTTAGAATATGTTTTTATAACTTGCACATACAGAATTGTCTCAAAAGAATGCCCGACTGTGTACAATAGGAAACCCTTCCTGTGGCTGATGTCTTCAATCCTTTCTGTCACTGTGTGGTTCCATCCTACAAAATATGAAAGCGTAAAATCATCACAGCAATCAGTGAAAAAAATCTTTTGTTAATAAGAGGTGAATGACTGGGGTAGTAGTTGAAATCAGAGGTTACTTAAAATATAATGTTTTAGTTTGGTCATTTGTTGTGTTAAGAGTTTGGTATGCTTGAAGTGAAAATTTCTGCACTCAGTTGCTTTAGCAATCTTTGTATTAAATCTTAAGACTTCTCTTTCTTCACAGGATGAAGTAACAACTCTTGATTTTGAGAATGACAGAAATAGTATTGTCCCAAAACTACAGCCTGAAATAATCTGTGAGCCTGATGGTTCACGTTCAGACATAAAATACACCAATATCCGAGAGCCTGAAGATAGGAGGTAAAAAATTCAGTGGTTTTATTGCTATTAATAATGTTTCTTAAAGTTAACAAACTTGAATTTAAGATTCTTTCTTATTTACACAGAACACAACAAAGATTTCAATTTAGCCTGAAGGATTTCAGATGTTGTGCTGTACTAGGCAGAGGACACTTCGGAAAGGTAACTCTCTAGCTAAGAATCTGTTCAAAAACTGTACATAACTGTAAAGTAAATCACTTATTCTCTGTTTTAGGTGCTTCTGGCAGAGTACAAAAACACAAATGAGATGTTTGCTATTAAAGCCTTAAAGAAAGGAGATATTGTTGCTCGTGATGAAGTAGACAGGTTAGTTCTTTGTATATTAAGTATGTACTATTCCCCATAGTAGTAAATAGTGAATTCTTGCCATAGAAAAAAGGGTAAAAGTTCAGCAAAAAGCTCAATTAATTGTTCTAGTTTTTCTAGTTTTACAAAATTGTTCAGTCTTACAACTGCCTAATTCATTTGACCTGTAGGAAGAAAGCTAACTGAATTATTAACCAAGTATCAAGGAGAAATAATTAGGAATAATATTAAAAAAAAAAAAAAAAAAAAAAGTCTATAGCATTACTACTGTTATACCACTTCTTGTGTATTGTGCATTATTTAAAGTAGATTGATGCTGATGTTACATAATATTGATACATGCTTAGTGTAAGTGAATATTTGAATGAAATAGGGATAGGATTCAGTTTTCAGGGACTACTAGGTTTCTTTTTTAATTGCAGAAAGCCAGATGCAACTTCTTAGAAATACTGACACTAACTGATTGTTTGTATTGGTACTTAAAAGCACTGTCTTAAACACCAAGTTTCTTCTCAGGGTTGTATGTTGTCTGTTTTTTTGTTTGTTTGTGTTTTTTTATCTTCAAGAACAGAGGGAAAAGCACAAGGTCTTAACTACTAAATATATTTTACAAATTGAAAATTTGTGGCTCAGGATTAAGCATTAAATTTTACTAATTCTCTGTTTGCAGCTTGATGTGTGAAAAACGAATTTTTGAAACTGTGAATAGTGTCAGGCATCCCTTCTTGGTGAACCTTTTTGCTTGTTTCCAAACTAAAGATCATGTTTGCTTTGTAATGGAATATGCTGCTGGTGGGGACCTGATGATGCACATCCATACTGATGTCTTCTCTGAACCAAGGGCAGTGTAAGTGTCTATTAATACCTCTTGTGGCATAACGCTAAAGACAGTTCTGTGTTTCAGTGGACAAGAACTAAAATCTTTACTACTAAATGCCTCTATATTACATCATTTCAGAAAATATTATCTTACTCTTCAAAAGGATCAGAGATTTTGTTAGAAAAACGTATGTGCAAGTTTAATGTGTTTTATCAGAGTTCAATGCAAGTATGGCATATGCAAACATTTAATCTTTTGTAAAAATTCCTGGGAAAAAAAAGATCACATGAAAAGGATAAATTAAAAGCTAAACAGCCAAGTCAGAGATTCTTTAGTACCATGGCACTGGGCACTACAGAAAATGTCTCCCTCAGCCCAAGGGAACATGCTGCAGGTTGAAAACTACAGATTTTGCTTGAACATTTCACCAAATAGTTTGGAAATTCTTGAGTTGTTTAATTTTTAGGGAAGGAAAGTAATGATGAACTTCACATTTTGAAAATCAGGACTGAAATCCCTGGAATTGTAACTTTAACTTTTTTAAACAGGTTCTATGCTGCATGTGTTGTTCTTGGACTTCAGTATTTACATGAACACAAAATAGTGTATCGGTAAGTAAAGGTGTATTAGTTAAGTTTTTTTTTTTTTTTTTTTTTTTATACATAAGTAGTAAGTAAAGACCCTCCCAACAGCTGAATTTCAAATGTTCTTAATAGTGGTGGAAAATATCAGTGATATTATTTTATTCTCAAATATTCATTTAGAGATTTGAAGTTGGATAACTTGCTCCTGGACACAGAAGGCTTTGTGAAAATTGCTGACTTTGGTCTTTGCAAAGAAGGTAACAGCTCTTTATTTATAACTCTTTTTTTCCAGTGCAATTCAATTGCCTTGCCTGCTTTGGATTATTTTCTCTTAAGATTCCTGAAATGCCCAAAGCATAAAATGTTATATTTACTCCATACCATCTGAAGGAAAATACACATCTCTGGGTTGTATACGCACAGATATTGTTGCAAGTCCCAACAATTTCCCTTGGTAGGGCAATACCTCCCTTTCTTAGCCTCCTTTCTTAGTTGTCGTACTCTGACTTCATGTCATCTTTGCTTATTTATGAGACATCCTGCTGCTGTTACAAATTAAAAGAAACTGTACTGTTTCTTCTTGTTCTGAATGTGTTGATAGTGCATAACAAAATCAGGCACCACTATACATATTACATTTTTTCCAAATTCATTATTTATTTTCTAATTCTCAAATAGTTGGACCTCTAAGGATATGGAAGGGACACACTAATTACTAAGATTGTATAATTAAAGTACTAAGTAGAAAAACTTCTTCCCATACTGCCTGGCATCTAGCTGCTGGCACTTGTCTTACAAAGGAGATACAAAATAGATACAACAGAAGTAACTGCAGATCTTACTGTCTGGCTTGAGGAAGTGCCTTTTGGAAAGTGCACTACAAGGGAATCATAGAATCATAGAATGCCTAAGGTTGGAAGGGACCTCTAGAGGTCATCTAGTCCAACCCCCCTGCACACGCAGGGCCACCTAGAGCACGTGGCACAGGGCTGCATCCAAGCGGGTCTTGAAGATCTCCAGAGAAGGAGACTCCACAACCTCTCTGGGCAGCCTGTTCTCCAAATCTATCACTTCTGGCTTAATAGAGAAGAACTGGATAAATATGGGTGGCAGATCAAGTATTACTACTATTTTTTTTTTTTTTTTTTTTATATATATATCTTAGAGTAAGTCATGTTATTTTTATCTATAAAGCTCCAAAAATGACAAAAGGGAACATGGACAAGGAAATTCTGATTTACTGACTGCTACAGTAGTTTTCTTATGGTGTTTTTTTGTTTGTTTGTTTTTTTGCTAGCACTGCAGCTCTGTGGGGTCAGGGCTGCATCTGTCCTGTTGGTGCTACGTTCATTATTGTGCCCCTCTTCCCAGCCTCTGCAGAGCTTATTTTGTTCATGCACAGTTGTTCTGCACCATTGCTATATGGAGCTCAGTACAGAAGCATTTGTAACAGGCATGTTTGACCAGACTGAGAATATTAGGATTTTCTTCTACTTGAAGAAAAATAATTTAAGGTTTGGTTTGTATGGCAAAGATGACATGGTGACAAAGCTGTAACTGGAGGCTTATTTTTGGCTTGTTGTATGTAGCTGGAGATAGAGCTTACAATCAATCCCCTGGAGCAGGGTAGGAGGAGAGAAGAGCCCAGGAACGTTTGCCTTGCCCATTAGACTGAGGCTTCAAGACTGACCTTGGAACTGCAGCCTGGTACTGAAGTTGCTTTGGAGAGAAGTTTCACTTGCTGAAAGAATAAGCTGTAGAGTGGCAGAGGATACTGCTTGCTTCTCATTAACTGTTTTTTTTTTTTTTTTTTTTTTTTTTTTTTTTTTTTTTTCTCCAGGAATGGGCTATGGAGACAGAACAAGCACATTTTGTGGCACACCAGAATTTCTTGCTCCAGAGGTGCTGACAGAAACGTCCTACACGAGAGCAGTAGATTGGTGGGGTCTTGGTGTACTTATCTATGAGATGCTAGTGGGTGAGGTAAGTTTCAGAAAGACTCAATTCAAGCACAAGATAGATACATGCTTTTTAATATTTTTTTTAAGTGATTATCTTGAAATTTCTTTGGAGAGGGCGGGGGGGAAGGCATGAAAACACTGTGAGCAGCTGCTTGTGCTACACCAGTTACCATAATGTTATAGATATCATTGAGTCAAGTCATGGGCTTGTGTTGTCAGCTGCTGTGGAAGTGAATGAGCTATAGGTGATACAGACCTTAGCCTCTGGACTTCTGCTTTGCTTTTAAGTACACGATTATGCTTTAAATGGAATTATGATGATGGGTCTCTAATACCTGAGTCTTTAAGTAGTAAAACAGCACGTTCACCTAATCAGTTATGGTCATATCTGAATGCCTCCCTTAGTTTGCTTGGACTGATCACAACTACAGATGGTGTCTGCTCTCAAATGATTTGGGGGAGAAAATCAGCTCATTACCTAGTTTAAATATAACTGAACCTTAATACAAAGAATGGGATAATTGTGTAAGGTTTTGCCAAATGCAGTGTTGTTTACTGTTCGAGTTGCCCGTGCACGAAAACAGAATAGCTCTTTGTATGGAATTCAGACAAGGTAAATAAGTGTTATCGAATAGTATTTACTGTTGCATATATTGCCTTGTCTGCTGGTCTGTTTTTTTACACTGACTCCCAGTAGCATCATGGCAGTGGCTGACATCCTTACAAACCTGGAAAAAAAACCCCATCAGTTTGCTCAGCACTTCTATATTTGTGTGTGTATATTCATGGCGGTGGGGGTGAGGGAGAAAAAAAGAAATTATTCAACCTTCTTTTTATTCCTTTTCAAGTTTTTGTTTGTTTTGTTTTTGTTTTAAAGTGAGGGGGAGCAAGCTTATAATGTGTAGATGACAACTTGGACTTCTTAAAGTCTTTTGAGTTGTAACATATACTAAACATATTACAAAAACAAGTCAGACTTGATCAGGCACCTCAAATCATTGTCTGTCAGTACATATTAAGGGCTATTATCAACTTGCCTTACATGTCTGTAATGGGAAAACTAAAATGGGATTAAGACATCCTAAAATCTAATTTTATTTTTCCAGAAAGGAGCAAAGTGGCAGCTGAATAGAAGTTGCTTTTTTTAGTTATTTTTCTTAAGCCTTTTTAATGATTGTTTTGATGACCATCATTGCAGTCTCCCTTCCCTGGAGATGATGAAGAGGAAGTGTTTGACAGTATTGTAAATGATGAAGTAAGATATCCACGATTTTTGTCTACAGAAGCTATCTCTATAATGAGAAGGGTAAGAGCATAATAAAAATATTAGAATATTATCCTGCTTTCCTTCTTTTCTCCTCCTGCATTAAAGAGACTAATCACTTTTGTGAAGAATGAGATACTTTTTTTAACATTAAATTTCAGATTTTCTTCATTTATGACTTCAAAAATTCTGTCTACACCTTTTTACTTATTTTTTCCAGGAGCAAGGTTTTCTTTCTGAAAACATGAAAATTCTTCTTTTCCCTGAACTTTATTTTTTCCTCTATTCTTTCCTCACTCTAACTAGAGAAGTTCATGTTTCTTTTATTGGCAGAACACTGGTGCATTGAGCTACCTGATAGATTAACGGTGTCACATGAACATTTGAATTCAAAGACTTGTAAATATTTTGGTTCCCTTCCAAGTGGGGCAGGGAACGCCCCAGCCATGGCCTTTCCAGTGCTGCCCCTGGCAAGAAGGGCTGGCTTTGGGCAGCAGGGTTGTGCCAGCTGCCGCTCCGCAGCAGCCACCAGCCCCAGGTAGCAGCACTCGGGCAGCTCAGCTGCTGGCAGGGGAGGTGACGTCACCCCAGCCTGGGAGCTGTCTTTTCCCTGTGCCCAGCACTGCCCCAGGCGGGCAGTGCCCGAGCAGAGTGCAGCAGCTCCCCTGCCGCAGCAGTTGCCGACCGGCAGCAAGTGGTGAGGCACTAATGTGTTCTACAGCTGGAGCTGAGTGCTTCCCCCAGAAAGAGTGTCCCTCCAGAGGAGGAAGGAAAAGTTTTAATGGAATATCTGGGAAAGATATTATTGTGAAAGCCACAATGGCAGGATACACAGGGGAAAGAGTTGCTGCATGGCACCCAGAGCACATGTGCAGGGAGCTTTGTGCTTGCAAAGCTGGTGGAGCTGTGCCTTGCACGTGCTGCTCCCAGCTGAGCTGGAGGTCCTTCTGCCATCTCAAATATGGGGTAAGTGCACAAGCTGTGCCTGTTTTGGGAGGAGGAAAAAAGAAAAAAATAATACTGAGAGTATGGCCTGGACTCTGCTTGACTGACTGGGCATCTCAAACATTGCCCCTAAATCCATTCTAGGAAAAACAAGATCTGATTGAGTGTTGATTTGATCTTGCTCACTTGAAGGACAAGATATTTTTAATATTGCATGTATGAGCAAAAAGGAAGGAAACTCTCCCCCATGTGGTGCCTCTAGCGAATGTTGCAATGTTCTTGCAAAACTTTGATTTTTACATGACAGAATATACACTACAGTGATCTACATGAGCAACTCTTTCAATCTACAAAGTTTTCTTTTTATGACAGATTTCACATGTTTGATATTTAGATAAGAGTCACTATCTAATGTGTAGACGCTTATTTTTGATTGCTGCATTATCAATGTATCAGCTCAACCTGGTGCTGGGCTCCCTGCCCAGAACGGTGACAGAGCAGTGCGATTCACAGTGGAACTGTGGCACCTCCCTCCGCTTGAGCCAAGCACCCTATGGTGCTGCCAGCAGCCCAGCTGCTGCGACAGAGCTGACCCAGGAGTACTAGAGGGTACATTCACCAGCATCCTCGCCCCTGCAAACCCTTACAGGGGCACTAGTGGCACAGGCTGCTGAGGTGCCTCAGCCTAGGCTGCTCAGGGCACTCGGGAAAGCGATGGTGCAAGATGAGAATGAAGAGCACGTTATTTCTACCCTTATGTACACATAGAGTTTGCCTTTCCCTTTCTTTCTCTGCAGACCAAGAATTTTCCATGGGTCAGGCAGTAGGAATGCAACTTCCACTGTTCTTCTAACCTTGTGTTGGCTTTTTCATGTACAGTAGCGCTCATCCCCTCTTAACTCCTCCCCTCACTCTTGAATTTTTGTGCTAAGAGTCTCACATATTTTGTCAGCTCCTACGAAGAAATCCAGAGCGGCGTCTTGGAGCTGGGGAGAAAGATGCTGAGGATGTGAAAAAGCATCACTTCTTCCGGGTGAGTAGGAGCTAATATTGTTTCTAAGGTCATTAGGGAGGAGAGACAGGAAACTAAACCGGTTGATTTCTTTTACAGCTAATAGATTGGAATGCTTTACTGGCCAAGAAAGTGAAGCCTCCTTTTGTACCCACCATTAGAGGAAGAGAAGATGTTAGTAATTTTGATGATGAATTTACCTCTGAAGCACCTATCCTCACTCCACCCCGGGAACCAAGGATACTTTCGGAAGAAGAACAGGAAATGTTCAGAGATTTTGATTACATTGCTGATTGGTGTTAACTTCTAGACACTGTGAAATCCTAGTTGACTGGCTCCCAGGAATGCCCCTCAGAAGAAAACCAACCCTTCAGTTGCTCTCTGTGCCACCTGTAGCTTTTGTTTTTAAATCACATGAAGATCATTTTAAATACTGTTTTAACACTCTTATAAAGAGTGACCTCTTTGTATATTTTTTTTATCTGAGCACTGGAAAGCAGTTCTATGGAGTTCTTATGCTGAGTTGGTGAATCCAGGCCATAATAAGCTCCTGCACATGGGCACACTTGGATCTGTACTGTTTATCTTCCTTCTACAGCAGATAACTTTTTTTAATACCTGCCTTAAGTGGGAAAAGCAGATTTAGAGCTAGGTAATCATTTAACTCTACTCAGCCACATTAAAATAGAAGTTTGGGATGCTGGTGCCACCCACACAAAACATGGTTCTAGCTGGAGAAGGCAAATGATGTATCTGGAGAAGGCAAATAACGTCTGATGAATATTATCTTGTGCGGTCTATAAAGCTAAACCTTTCTATGTATACCTTCATCTTGCGTTCTTAAAATAATGGTAAATAAGAACAGATGCCTTGTTTTGTAAATTTTATTTGGTATTTATTAGGAAAAATGTTAAAGGCCTTGCTTTTGAGATAACAGTGTAAGTGCTTCCATTAAAAAGAAAAAAAAATCAAGAAAAATCCAGGAAATCTACCAAAGCCTCTTGCCAAACACTTTGCCTTCAAGCATTTTAAGCATGGCTTAGGAAAGCCTGGCGTTGAGATGAAGAATGTAACAAAGGTGTGTGCTCACTCTAACCACACGGAGCAAAGAACATGCATTCCCCAAGCCCACCCTCCTCTGTGCTCTTGGACTTCATGCATTTTCCACGCGGCATGGACAGATAAGTTAACCATTCTGTATTTAACCACCTTGGTCATCCTCTATCTGCTGTACAATATCATATCATTTTTAGAAAACATAAGGATTTTCAATGTATACATGCTGTGAACATGTATATTTGGAAGTTGTAATGTATTCTTATGTCCAGGCAAGTAATTTAACTATACCACTTCATTACCTTTGCATGGTGGTCATGTGAACAACACGGACCGTAGAGGAGCGGTATCTGTACACGGTTTAGGCCACTGAATTCCAGAACTTAGATTGGCAGTTACTGAGGGTGTAAAAGCAATATATGTAACAGAATGTATAAATATTTTTGATAAAAGTGTATATTTTATAAACCTCTTAACACTAAGAGCTGTACCTCAAAAGTCAAAAAAATAATTTAGACCAGACACTGTGTACTTGTAAACCAAGACCTGTTTTTGGCACCTGGTGTTCTGTGGGCAAGCACCAATTCTTGGAAAATAAATTTCCACTGTTTTCTGTAGCCCTAATAATGTTTGGAGCTGATTGTATATTTGATCTCACAAGCTCATCCTACCGAAGAGGTTCTGTTCATGGGCTAAGAGTGAAACCTGTCACTGAAAAACAAATTCAAAACTTCTCATTGAAAGAAACAAACCTGTTAAAGCTGAGTGGGTAACACATGGGTGTTTGCTTAAATGCAGGAGCTGGGACACACCTGCAGCTTCTGAGGGAGAAAATCACATAAGTGCTGCCGTGTCCCTGAGGGGGCAGAGCACCTTTCCCAGAGTCATCCCGCACCTCTGCCTGCACACAGGGAGGCAGCAGCACGAGGGGTCCAAGATACCAAGGAATGAGAAATCATGTTGCAGTTCCTAGCTGAAACTTAACCATGAAACTACTTTTGAGGTACAGGCATCTTACCCTTTTTGGTTCCCAGATCTATATATGAGCATCTAGCAGGGTGCTGCTTAGCATTTATGAAAACACCCTGAAAAATACCTTTTTGTAACTACATCTTGTACAGAACTTTTTTTTTTTTAATCTGAATAAATCACTTAAAAATTAGAGGGCAGGGTTTGTTCACCCAGTTAAGCTGAAATAAAGCACTAATTTTATCTCTGTAGTTTTTAAAATATTTTTAGGCAGAATAAGATTTTACCCTAGATTGTAAATATATTTTGCTATACTTTATCTGTATGTGGCTGCTCAAGCACTTTGTAAGGAAATTAGGATATTTTAGAATGGTACACTATGCATTAAAACAAAATGTGCCTTTAACAATGTCATTCTAAGTGTTTTGCAGTCATTAATATCACAAATTAAAGTTTTAAATAGAATAATTTGTAAATTGTGTCCTAAATATGATTTTGCTGTGTCTTAAAAGTGATTTGTCATGTTTTCTCCACAGGTAACTGCAGAAAAGAACTTCCACGGGGACTTACAGAAAACTGGTCTCTTAGGGGTAGTTCAGTTTAATTTTCTATTTTTTTTTAATCTGAATCCGTAGTTACCTCTGCAGCAGCCACCGGCGCCGCTGGACGCAGCCGCTCGCCGGGCGCTGTTTCCCCAGCGCCGCCTCTCATCCCTCGCGCAGGAAGGATCTGCAAACAAACGCAAACCCGCAGAGAACCCACATGTGGCTTGTTCTGGGAGCAGAGAACAAGGCTTTTTTTTTTTTTTTTTCTGAGTGTCTTTAGGAAAATAGACCTTTTCCCCCAAGTCTTAAAACAAAGCAGGATTTCCCAGGAGCCTGTTGCCTGCAGAGCCCAGCCTTAGCACTTAGCAAAAAAGTACCTCGGGAAGGGGAGAGATGCGAAGGAAGCTCCGGAGCTGCGGGTGCAGCACGGCAAAGCTGAGGCAGCAGCACCAGAACACGCAGCCCCCTCCTTGGCTGCAGGTGGTGAGCACAGCCCTCCATCCAACAGGTGTTTTTGGAACATGGCAGAACCCCCTCCTTTCGGGGCGCAGAGAGGCCCTCGGGCTGCGGGTCCAGCAGCTCGGCCCCAGCGCGCTGGCCTGCAGAGCCCCCGCGAAGGGCCTCCCTGCTCCAGCTCTGCCCAGGAGGGCAGCGCTTCCTGCCGCCCACCCCAGCAGTCTCCACACAGGTATTGGGAGCAGCACTCTGCTTCGCATCACCCCTCTCTGCAATCCTGAGAACAGCTGCTGGGCTCACAATGAAAAGGTCCATTACTTCAATGGCTGTATCCATGTCACTGCTCCTGACACACTCGGTTTACCCTGGTTAGGTAAAGCTGAGCTGTCCTGGCCAGGCCCAGAATGGTGAAAGGAAGTGCTGCCACCGCACCTGAGGCCTGTTGTGCAGCTCCCCGCTCACCCCAGCCTCCTGCTGCGCCTCAGCCGGGCCCATGGGGCCGTACCAGCACGGGTCATCCTCCCCGCTGCCTGCGCCTCGGCCAGCAGCACCACGGGCACGGAGCAGCACCGCAGGGCCCACGCGCTGCCTGCTCCGCCTCCCCCAGCACCACGCTCACACGGCCTCGCCAGGCAGAACGCCTTTGCATTTACGTAGGAAACACAGGGCAGGCATCTAGGACAGACAGTAGCTTATTACAGGTTTCTAAGATAAGCTCAAGCACAACAAGACCAAATACGTGTCTCCCTAATGACTTTGGAGGGGATTCAGGATGCCAAACAGCATTGTGGAGGAAATTGTCTGCTTTTGGAAGGTGCTATGACTAATTGCCGGACCAAAACCACCTTTAAGTGGTTGGAGGCATCACGTGTGTTTTGCTAACCTGATAATGGACCCTGCTGGGCCAAAAGTCTTCTCAGCTCCCACTGGTACCTGTACAGCTTTCAGCAGTTCTCTCAGCTTTCTGCAACCTTCAGCCTCCCCTGCCTTTAACACCCCAACAGGCAGCGTGGGTGTTTCCTGGGCTGCCTGCTCGGATCTCTTGTGCCCGCTGCACATGTGCTAGTGCTGCCGAGCGGCCTCGCAGCCACACAGAAGCAGAAGGAGCTATAGCTCAGCCTCAGTGAGAAACTTGACAAGAAAGAGATTTCTGGGCTTCAAGAAAGCAATTTGCACAAAATGTTCCTAACACACTTGCAAGCTGCATCAGTTCCTGCCCAGGAGGCTTCACGGTACCTGGTCTCCTAGGGCCTGGAGCACAGGGTCTGTCTCCGCACTGCAGCTGGGAGGGACAGGAACCGCTGGCAGAATTGCAGGAAGCGGCGTGGAGCGGGTGCTGTGCAGCAGGACGGGGCACCTGCCCCTTGTTCCTGCTCCCCACACTGCAAAGCCCCTTCAGGGTTTCAACACAGCAGCTTCTGCTGCGTGTAGGGATTTCAAACTGCACTCACCCCTCAGCTGCCAGGCGCTGCTCCGTAAGGCCTGAAACCATTTAAAACAAGAGCATTATGATAACAGGGGCATTCTGCCCTTTCTCACGGCACCCAGATCCCTGCTGCAGGGCACCCACGCCCCTGCATGGGGACCCTCACCTCCATGTGTGGCACCTGTGCGGCAGAAGCAGGGCCCTCCCTTTCCCTTCGGAGCATCCTGCTTCCTCCCAGCAGCAGCTGCTCCGCAGTGGGCAGGAGTCCCAGCCCCAGAGCAGGACTGTATTAAAGCAGAGAACGCTACGTGATGTTGGAATATAAGCCCTCTAAACTACTAGGAATGTAACCTTTAACTTCTAAACTAGGATTATTTGTGGGGACTGCACGCGGTGGAGCCATGCGCCCTCCGTGTGTCGCTCAGAGCCAAAAGCAGCGCCCTGTGCCGTGGGCATGGCCGGATTCAGAGGAGGCGCCAGGAGCGTCTCTCAGCAGCCAGCCCCTCAGCTTCTGCCACGGTGCCCACAGTGAGTCCTGCCGAGAGCAGCAGCAGGGGCCACGCACATTGCTGCTCCGCAGAGCAGCACCAGGACCGCTCCATTTCCAACCTACCAGTTTGGAGAGGGCTCAGCCACTGCCGGCTGCAGCTCCTGAGCAGGGGGAGCGCCACTCCAGGGAGCTGAACTCCTGCTCTGCCCAGCCCCCGGCTGCAGCGCACAGCAAGGGCCAGCAGTTCACAGCAATATTTGGGATATTTTTATCTTCCTTGTGCATCACAAGCATCACAAAGCTGTCAGGAATTCAATTAGAATAAACGTCCTTGTGTTTAGCTGCTTTGTCATTGCATCAAATCCACAGAAGCAAAGGCACAGAGACATCAATGAAAAAAATCACAGATCTGTGCCAAGGACATGACTAATCTCTTCGTCACAAGTTCAGAGATCTTCAAGAGCAGTTGTGCAAATATTCAAGACGCTTTTCATCAACTGTTTGCATTCTGGGTTAAGTCTTCCATACTGTAAATTGCAGCTAACTACAAATATTAAAGGCACACAGGAGATTAAAATTGCCAAGAAAGGGCACATTCAAGTATTCCTGTGACTAAGTCCCTGAGGGTGGACAGCACCACATTCCTGCTCCCGGTGCGAGGAGCAGCGCTGCAGGGATGGGCACAAGAGGGGTAAGTGTTTTTGGAAAACAGTTTATTCAGGAATTACATAATAATTTCAATTTTCCAAAATACATTTTACTAGATCCCTACAAAAGAAACCTAAATAAGTACAACAATATGAAATTAAGCTTGTTGCAACAGTCATTAAATATTTACTTGCACTAATATATACATACAAAATGCCACACAATGAGTTTGTTTACCCCTGGAATGTGTGCTGCGCTCCAGCAGTGATGCTTGGTCTCCATATCCTCCAGTTCCACAACATGAAGACTCAATATTAACACTTTGTACATCCTTTATTATAGGCAGAAATCAAAAGTTTTTTTCTTTTTTAATAGAAATTAGAAGTAACCCTCTGAAATTTCACAGCTGTGGTAGTTTGTCTACTGGGGTATCAAATTTGAAGTCTGCTGGGAAGAGATCTGGAGCTCGAGGATAGATCAGCCTGTAAGATTGTCTGATCGTAACATCAGCCACACCAGCAATATCGCCAATTTCTAAGACAAAAAGCAGACAAACACAATTACAGTTTTTTTTCCTATAGCCATTTTTTTTTTTTTTTGGAAAAAACAGCACACTTGAGAAGTGCTACACACTTAGCTACTTTCATAACTCACCCAAAACCCTGGGGAAAAAAGAAAAAAAAAAAAAAAAACAACAAACAATTTTTTTTAACAACTGTGACTAATACTTTGCACAGAATTCACAGAGCTAGTGTTCCCACATACTACAATTCAACATCTTGAATTACTGCCACCCATCTTGAATTAAAACCAGTTTCAAATTGACAGAGGGCCAACAGTGCAAAAGTCATTAAAAAAACATCTCCTACCCTGCAAAGTCTTTGCATACCCAGCAATATTCCACCATATCATGGTCAGCACCCAGCTTTGATTTTTTGCTGTAATTGTATAAGAGGCAAAAACGACAGAAAGCCTGGGCAAAAGGAACCCCTTCAGCTGTGCAGGAAACGCAGCTCCCTTAAGTTACCACAAACAGAAATACAAGAAGTACAGAGAGGCAGCAGGTGTGTAATCAGCACAGGAAATGCTCGTTCGATGCCCGCAGGAACGCAGATCACTTGGGTCTGAGCCCCGGCTGGGCCCTGCGTTCCTGGAAGGCTGGGAAGCGCCTGCCCTGTGTGCGGACGCAGAGGCACCCGCGCTGCATGTGCTCCACTGGCCAGCGTGGGCTCCGAGGAGGTGCTGCCGAGCAGCTCGGTGTGAGCAGGGCACGCGTGCGCCACACGGGCCCTCGGAGCGCTCGCACCAGGAAACTGCCCCCATGATGGAAGCCCCAAAGCTGGAGCAGAAGCCACGCTGAGCGCCCAACAGAGCCTTCAAGTAGGGAGAAAACTCTGCTCTACCTAGAAGCCGCTCTTCACTAAGGAACGACTAGATTTCACAGTGTTTGTTTTAAATGAACATGTAAACATGAGCTGGACCACAGAAATATCACCCAAGCTTCCGCTATCAGGTGCTAGCATTTTGGCCCATTTGTCACACCACATGTGCATCCAAAACACTCAGCCCTCCTCCCCTTCCCTTGAGCCCCTAAAAGCTGCTCCAGGCTCTTCTGCTGCTCTGCAACAGCCTCAACTCTCTCACTGCTTCCTACCAGCCAGCCTGGTAGGTGGAACAACTCAAAAGGCAGCTATAGCCAAGGCCATGGTCCCACCAACCTCCGGTTTTCGCCACAGGCTTGAGAAGGCCAGGAATTTATTCTAATTCAGATAAAAGAAGATAAAAGGTGAAGTTTTACCTTTCTGTGTCCTTTTCTCAGCAGAGGCTTGTGATGCCATGTAAATGGCTGCAGCTGCTACGGAGATGGGGCTCCTGCCAGGAACCAGATCTAATTCCACAGCTTTACGGGCAATGTGCGTTGCTGCCATCTGTACTTGTTTAGGAAGACCCAGATTAGAGCAAAATCTTGACATGAAGTCTCCGGTTGTAATCAGATCAACACTGGTTTCCAGAGCTTTCAAAATAAGTTTAAAACATCGGCCTATTTCCTTCTTTGAAATCCTGGACACTGCACATATTTCTAAATAAAGAGGAAAAATTAAACTGTAGGCTGGACAGCATTTGTTCTCCCAACATAAGCAAACTGAATTCACCATAAATTTTAACACCATAAACCAGGTAATTGTCATGAAAGCCACCATCAAACAATAAGCTTTGCACACTTGTGAACTTTCAAAATCACTTACATCAGTATGAAGAGCTCCATAAACAGCTAATACGTGTTAAGGGTTAAAGGGCAGGCTAATGT
>VWPW01018654.1:0-60169 GCA_013389825.1 Crypturellus undulatus
ACCAGCTCTGCTTTCTGTCTGCCCTGACTGCAGGAGCTCCCCTGCTCCAATGCGGTCCGCACCCCGCATGGTCTGGCGGGGGCTGCTGCCCACGCTCGCCCACAGCAAGGCCCCCCTCCCGCCCGCCCGGCGGCCACGGCGCAAGCCAGAGCCTCGTGCAGCAGCGCACGATGAGGGCGCCGATCCCGCGGCAGCCTGCAGATGCACTGGATACACGTGGGGCAGCAACGCGCCACGGGGCAGCAACACGCACTGCCAGGGCCTCACAACTGGGGAAAAAAGCTTAAGCAAGGAATAGGGTGACAAGAAAGCAAAGGGTTTTTTTTGTTGTCATGGTCGTCGTCCACTCTCAGTAGCATCATTGTTATTGCTGGTTTTTCCCCTCCTTTCCTATTACAGAGAAGACATGACTCACTGGTAAAGGTAAGACAGCAGGGGACAGGAGGATCACAGGACTAAATCCAGAACCATCACAGATGCCACTGTGCCAAGCATTCTGGCACCTGGCTCCAAGGCGGGGTAATGCAGAGCCCCGAGTAATGCCATGAGCATCCCTGCACAGCATGAGCGCGCAGAGCAGGCGGTAACTCAGCCTGGCGCCCGCACAGCTGCTGCCAAGCAAGGGAGCTGCACTAGGAGGGAAACGCCAGTGCATGCAGGGGTCCAGGTCCTGCCACACCTGAGATGCCCCGTTAGACCCTGGGCCCAGTGGCCAATCCCAGAGGTAGATCACTCTGGCATTCCTTCCGAAAGCAGAATAAATACCCTAATAAGGAACTTCCTCAGCAGCTTGATTCGGTGGGCACCTTCGAAAAGAGTATTGTGTGCCTACCGCACCAAGCCCCTCACAGAGGGGCAAAGGAGGTTATTTAATTGACTGGGATTGGATTAGGGTACAACTAGCCCAAGATTTTGGCTTTCTGGGAATGCACAGAAGTGACACATTAGAAATGAGAGCAAAGAAACTCCTAGATGCACTTTTGAGGCAAGAAACAGCTCACTGCTCTCCTGACTGCTATTCTGGACATGGTACTTAACCTGTCTCAAGTATCTCTGCATCTGAACTCCCTCAAAGCCAGGACTGTGAAGGTTTGTTTCTTT
Source organism: Crypturellus undulatus (assembly GCA_013389825.1). NCBI lineage: Eukaryota > Metazoa > Chordata > Aves > Tinamiformes > Tinamidae > Crypturellus > Crypturellus undulatus. Next base: position 1,102 of record VWPW01018654.1, read on the forward strand.
TGTAAAGAACACTTGCAAAATATTCAGATGTTAAGGTAATGGGGCCATCAACATGCATGGCAGTGCAGTCATATGAAATATCTGCTCTGCTAATGAGTAGCTTACTATGAATGGGAACCTACTCTGCAGACACCACTTGGTGCACCAAGAAGTGTACACATCCAGGCACAACTAGTCTCTCAAACTGCCCTCGTTCCTCCCTCCACAAAGGACACTAAATGAAAAATCTCCCCTATCTTTTCAAGGGCCTGCTCCTTTTTTGTTTATTTTCCTCCTTGTAAATCATGTTCCTTTTTGGCGACAAACCACAGCAGTTCAGAACTGCCACAGAAACTGCAGGAACCACCAATGACAGTCCTTGCCCCATGCTACATAAATGGGTCAGCCTACACAAATGTCCACAACAGGCTCTTCTGGCCTTATATCATAAATTAATGTACTGACAATAGGTATCACATCACACACTAAATGAAAGAATTCTCAACAGAATTATCCGTGAGAATCTCTGAAGAGTGCAACGTAGCACTCCTGTGCACTATACAGGAAAAGAAAGCTTCTTGGAGGCAACTGCTGCAAAGTAATTATTTTGATTTCTTCAGAGGCAAAAAGATTAGTATGCAGCTGTTACAAAACAGCAACTTAGCTATTTTAAAAGTGCTTTTAGCCAATTCCAGTTTATGATTATATTTAGTGGGCCTCACTAAATCAGGGAACAGTCTCCCCCATACACAATCTTAACATCTGAAAAGAACTTACCCATTATGATGACAAATCCAAAACTAGCCAGTGTCAGTGATGACCCGCTGTTGACCATGTTGATGAGCAACTTGAATAAAGGGTATAGGAGCAATAAGGCCCAGAAAAGCCAGTTCAAAAGTGTCCATGGTCGTCGGGGTGGCACTATAGGGACTGCAGGGTAGGTCCCTGTTCTGTAGTACTCTTCCTGGAATGCATCCTGGGAGGAAAAAGGACAAGGCAACAATTAAATCTACATCCGCCAACACAGCTACACATTCCTGACTTTGATGGCTTTCTGGCTGCACACATAACCCTGAGGGAAGATCAAAAACCTTGTACTTCTAAGCTAATAAGACCATATTCAGGAAAGAGCTTACACCGATGTGCCCATCTTGTCTTTCTCCTACACACAGGAGCTAAAAATGCCAGACCTAGCCAAGTGCAAGTAGCTCACTGAAACGAGAAGGATGGGGACAGGGAAGGGAACATGATGTACCCTCTTGCAGCAAAGCAAACATCACTGCTGCACCTCCAGCAGGACACAGAGCTGCTGAGCCAAATGCTGGCATGACACAAAGCACTCGGGCTCCGTCTCCAACACCCTGCTAAATCCTGCTCCCTGCTTCAATCCTCTGCTCCCTAATGTCTTCCCCAGATGTCTGGGCAGAAGAGGGAAGTAGGCACCATCATGCCCGTGCCCAATCCAGCCATGCATATTTTGAAAGTCTGGGTGTTTAACCTCTCCAGAGAGGGCTAAGCATTCAAATAGCTTAACTCTCTGCTTGAATATAAAAAGAGGATAGTTCCGTGAGGGGTGATTTGCTGTCATTAAAAGGCTAAGATTAAAAGGCTAAGCATTAGGTACCACGCGCTGAAGTCCACATGGGTAAACAGCATGATCTTTACCAATGTGATCAGCTCAAGATAACAACATTGGTGGAAAAAACAACTTTACCTTATGGTTCAAAAATCTAAAGATTACTAATATGCACTAGCTACATAAAAATGGCTAATTAATAAAGTCAGAATTAGCCCAACATAAAAGGAAAACTCAATTTAGTCAGAATGAAGTGATGAATTTCTCTCTTGAAGAGGATGCTGTAGAGTCTTTAAAATCTGGGAAAGTCAGGGCTGTCCTCATCAACCACAGGATTATTTTTACTCTGCTATGATTTCCTATTTACTTATATCCCAGCTGACAGACAATTCTTTAATTATTTAATGGCAATTACAGGCTGCTGCCATTTTATCTAATTCAAATGGAACATGCAGCTTTTAAGAGATTACACAGTAATTAGAGCGTAGCACTCTCTTCACTGAGATTAGAAAAATTGTGTTTGTCTTGCGCACGTGGACTAGGCTGCACTGGGATCATTGCAGCCAATTAATTAGCCGTCTGACAAATTTCACAGTGTGTGAAGTTCTCTTTACAGCGCCGTGAGGAGTTTGTTTAGGAGTTTAGCACAGAGCTACTCATTATTCCTAAACTGAATCCTCCTATATGTGATTAAGCTTCTAAACACCAGCAACACCCAGAGAAAATTAAGGATTTCTGACTATTACTGCTATTACCATTAGAGGGCCCATGAATACAGGCAGAAATTGAGACATGCTTAAAGCCAGGCTTGTTTTCCCTTCTGCTGGTTTTTCTTGGCATTAGGCGCAGCAAACTGGTTAGAGAGGTCTCAGCAAGAGGTCGGACACAGGGGACCAAAGGCTTTGGTGGCCTGCACCTCCACTCCACACTTATACCACAGTGGGGAACAACTTCCCAGCTCCATTAGGATTCCTTGCCCTTACAAGCACTCATATTCCCTGCAGAAGCGGTTTGCAGGTTGATCTGGGCTTTTGTGAGGAATTCACGAACAGCTGAATCAGCATCTGACCCCACGATGCTCCTCAACACCACCCTCCTCATCCTCTCCCCAAATTCCCTTTCACTCTCCCTGCACAGCTTCTCAGCTTGTGTTAAATCTCACCCACCCCAGTATTATTTTCAGACTTGGGAACATGCTCTGCCCGTGTCCTTGTCAATCTGATTTACTTCAGACAGGGGGTGCCAAAGGAGTGGGGGAAGCCGGGGGACGCCTGTCACCCAGTCTTGTGAGGTTCTTCACCTCAGCTCCGCCCAGAGAGTTCGGACTGCTGCCCTTCCACGACATTCACAGATGGAGCATCCAAAAATACCCTCCTTGTTCCTGAACACTAACGTTCTGGAGACTTCCCCTTTTCAGCTACGCTTTGCTCATTCCCTGGGGCAATCTGCCATATATCTTCCTGCTATGCTTTCCATGCTTCTCTTGCAAGTGAGAAGAAAGCTTACTCTCTTTTTAATGGAAAAAACAGACTTTCAAGTGGCACTTCTATTCCACAAGCTGAGGTGGTAAGGTGAAAAAAAAAGCCCCTAAAACCTAGGCAAGGGCTGGCAGAGTTGTAACTAGCAGGCAACAGCTCCCTAGTGAAGTCTCTGCTGAAGGCAAGGAGAGTATTTGGAGCAACAGCCAAGGGCATTAACCAACACTGTACTGGCAAACTGCAGGAAGACAAAAATCGCCTCACGTGAGGAAGAAGCGTAAAGACAGGATGCTGGTGCAGGCCAGGGTGAAGAAGGAGATGGTTTCCAAGAGCTTGTCAGGAAGGGCCTCGCTCCTCATGTCTGCAGCAGTGGCCAGGCCCGGAATCACATCGAGAAGCAGCAAGAACACTAATGTGCCAGATTCACAGAAAGCAGCACCTCATTTTTGGGAAATATAACTGAGATCTGGCAAGGAGTCAGGACAACCTTTCCTCAAAGCCTCCCGCCTCGTTATTAGCCATGGAAAAGGTCGCATGCCTCAAGGTCCACTAGCAACGGGTGTCACTGGTCACTCTGACCGCTCTGCGCACCGGCCGTCACGGCCGCACAGCTCTGCAGCCTGGTGCTCTGCACCTGCAGCTGGGCTGCTGCTGAATTCTGCTATTAAAGCACAATTCGGCAGTGCTCAGTAAGGAAGGGAGGCCGGGAGAAGCTTTGTTATTAACGTAAAGGCTTCCACGCCATTCCTCACTGAAAGGCTAAAAGTAAAATACACCCAAGAGGCTTTCCCTGAGGAAAGCAGGGTTGAAGGATCGCGGCACCTTCGGGACCAAACCTTTCACGTTTAAGCTGGAGCAGCTTGAGCAGCTGCTTGCAGCAGCCCCACCTCCTTTTCCACCCGAGCTGCAGTGGGACTCGCAAGGAACAGAGCAGGAATGAGTTAGCTCTGGGAGGCTCCCAGGTGAGGAAGGCCCCTGAGGACACCTACACATAGACAGCAGGGTTGTGGGGGCAAACTTCACTGTGAAACTCTGCAAAGAGCTCAAAACCTTGCGGTTAAGGTGTCCCTGAGCCAGCAGGCAGCACACGGCAGCGACATGCTCAGAGCGCCCCGAATCGAGCAGCAGCTGCTGCACAGGAGGTTCTATGAAATCGCTAAAAATAAGCAGCGGCACATGCGGCTGCGACGCGAGCCCCAGTGGCAGCCCGTCTGCAGCAGCGGGCACACCTTCCCCTTCCCTGCCTCATTTTAAAGAAGGAAGGGGAGTGCTACTATCAAAACAGATAAAGCAGCTGATGAGCTCATATGTTGCAATGAATTACTGCTCTCTGAATATAGATTTTCTTAATATATTTTAACATACAAATATCTATCAATTCTGAAGATATTAACCTGAAACATTTCATTTTTTGGAAGCAGCACTCGGGCAGCAATGCTGTTTGTTATCCAATCTAAAAGCCAAAGATTTTTTTAAAGAATCACATCAGAAAGGTGAAACAGAATTGTGAGGTTTTTTTTCTTCCCCTTTGGGCTTCATCTCAAATCTCTTAGCAAGTTTTCCCTTGTTCCCAAGTATAAACAAATGATCTGTATTCTCCAAAATAGTCTGGTTTTACAGAGACATGGGCTTTGTAAATAAGAAATAACTGCAGTGAAATAAGATTTCACTGACATAAACAGCTAAAAGAAGAGGAACATGCCATATTGAAAACATACATTTTTTTGAAAAAAGCTTTTAAAGGAAAACTGAAAACACATTCCTTCCTGCTATAGTTAAAAGGGAAGCTATTAAATCAACCAGCAAACTAAGCTGTTATAAAGAAGAAAGCAGGATGGATGCACACTTTGTTTGAACTAGAAATAACTGAATGTTTGCCAAATAAAATAATGAAAACTTGAAATGAAAAAATGCAAAGGATTCAATGGGAGATTCGGGAAAACAATCATCACACTCATTCGATTTATGTTCTTGTCTTGCAAATGTCTAAACATTATCTTAGGAACATGAAACAGGGTTAGAAACAAAGTCATAGCAGTAGGAAGCAGATTGTTGTAGCATTCAACTAAAGGACCATTTCCATTTATATTCCAGTACAGAAAGCATAGGCCAAAAGGTAACATAATGTCTTTCTGCAAAAAGATGTAAGATGTTCATAAAAACAAGAAACTTGCGGAACATACTCTGATAATATGAAGAATGTACTTGAAATTTGAGAAGAAAAGCAAACAAACACAAGAAGAATCAATACTAAACAAGCACACAATTCCCTATACTATGGGATTAGGGATCTTAAATGCATGATGTCTTCTCTGTACACAACATGAAAGAAAATTAACACGATGTCCAGTTAATATTAGTTACTTGCTTTGGTCATAAATATAATAAAATAAAACCCATCCAGCTAAAATGAAACAAAACAGTTGTAATCTATTAAAACTAGGTATAACTCATTCAGCCCAAGTGTTACTTCCTGATTTAGGATGTACTTTGAAGTGGGAAAAAAACCCTACTAATCAGGAGGCAGCTTTTTTTTTTTTTTTTAATCCCTATGCAACTTTCTAAAAGAAAAATAAACTGTTTTCTTTCTGAGGCTGCCCTTCCAGAGAAGCAGAGCACCTGTCCCAAGTACACAAAAAAATAAAAAAAAAAGCAGCCCCCAAACCTGCCAAGTATATGTTATGTACACTACAAAGATCCCCTACCAGTATAAGTAACTGAGCACTGGTGGCTCATCAGTAATTTCCAGACAAAACAAAATAAAAACACCACCACCTTTTCTTGATACAGTTTGTGGAGCCAGTTAGAACATTCCCGTTCATCTTGTGGGATTTCCTCTAATGGAATCCTCCTGCAAATGGTAAAAAAGAGAAATAACAAAAATATTTAATAATTCACTTATGGTGAACACTCATTACATTTTTCTACTACATTTCTGTACATTTTTCTTCAGACATTTGGGTAAAGGGCCCCTTGACCCTTCTAAAGAGTCCTCCTTGTCCTCTATATTTAGGAATGCCAAAAACAACTTCTAATGATTATTTATATTTTACATACGTCTACTTACACTGTAATAAAATAGGTGTGACCTTAGGTTTGCTCCTTTGTTCAATACAGTCATAAGGAGAGAACCTTTGGAAGGCACAACGATAGAAGCAAACAAGGCCATCCACATTTTGAAAGTTTCTATCATGTGCACCTACAGCACCTACACCTACAGCATTATAAGCAAACATGGAGGATTTTGAGGAACATTTGTGTTGTCCTATATCAATGCCCAAAACAATTTTTTCCCAATGTTTATGCTGAGTGGAAGAGCTTCACAGCAAGCTGAAAAGGCCAGAATGGACAATAGCTACACAGAGCCCTGAAAAACAATTCTCCTTTTCTGGTGGACTGACTTGGAGCAGGCTGCAAGGGTTAAAATGAAAAGCAGAAAGATGCACACATCTACACTGTTAGTAAAGGGGCCCACACAGGCAGGTAGGGCCAGCTGGTCCTGCAATTTGGTATGCCAAAAGTAAGTTAAACACACATTGCTTACCTCACATACAAATCTGCATGGTATTTCTTTCCATTTAGAACTCCCAGTAATGTTGGATTCTCATTATTTCTAAAATTGAGTGTCGAATCATAGACTGCCGAAACTGCAAGAAGAAAAACAGGATATGTCATTATCATAGTAAAAACAATTCTTTATTACAGTCCTTTCAATGAATGAAACAAAGTAAAGTGATTCTTTGGTAAAACACCAAATGAGCAGAAGAGTCTCTCAAACAAGGACACATTTAAACATGAACATCCGCCACAGCATCATAGTTTCAGCTGTCACCAACAGAAAGATGACAACGCAGTATTCAACAACACTGTTAAAGAGGTCAAATATCCAGTGACCCCTTTAAGAACTTTTTCGGTAGAATTAGAGTTTGTTCTCCACCTTTTTGTCCCTCCCCATCAAGGGCAAGATGTCGGGGATAGGTAATACGCAGTTAAAGTGACCGACAGTGTAAGTGCCAACATAGAGAAAACCTTAATGGTTGAAAGACGACCAACTTGCACAGCTCACTGTGAGGCAGCAGAAGGCAAACGCCTCCAGACTGAGCAAATTAAGCAGGCAGATAAATGCTTAAAAAAAACAAGGAATGATACACCCAGTTTGACTAGGAGTAGATAAAGTTTGTGGGACACATCCTACAGCAAGAGGGCCACAAGGGGCATCCTACAGCAAGAGGGTTACTGCTATGAAGAGATCTTCTGTGTGGTGAGGGCAACCACCACCTGCCTTCTCCCAGGCTGAACTGCTCCCAAGATTTTGGTCTCGGGAGAACACCCCTTAACTGCAGGACTGGGCTGCAGAGTAACGCTAAAAGCATCTGCAAAAGTCATTCTGAGTTTCCTTCAGAGAGCAGCACAATAAGAATTTCTCAGGAAAAATATTCAGTTTTAAATCAAAGTGTTTCAAAAGTAACAATCTTTGTATGCAGGATCTGAACTAGCGTATATGTTATCTTTGTTATCATCTTATGGCTAACGCAGTCTTTTTCTTGGTGTGTCACAAAAATAGCAGAGATCAGTTTTCTGGACACTGACACTGCTTGTGCAACACAGTATGAATTCCAGCATTGATGACAACAACAACAGGAGTGACTACACACACTTCATCTGCAGCCTGCTGTACTCAGGCTTCCCTCTCTGGAGTTTGACAGTAACAAACATGGCAGGGAGCTCTTATTATTATTATTACTCTTGGAGCTCTTGGATCCACCTAGCAAAGCCTTCTATTCTACAGGGCAGATTTGGGCTTATTTTTGAAGTCTTTCTAGCTTTTTGAGATAAATATAGCTCAGGCACAACACTCAGCCCAGCAGAAATTCACCACAGTGGTTATTATTGAAAAACAGAATTCATAGCACGCGAGGAAGTCCTGAAAACAGAGACTAGCCACGTGCCCCTACATACAGACTGCCTGCTATGCACAACTGCATTCCTCTGTATTCTGTCTGCCTTTCATTTCCCACTGAGTTTTCAGCTCAAACTTATTTTCTTTTGAATAGCTCACTTGCAAAGCAAGGAAAATCTAAAACAATGATAACGGATGCAGGAGTAAACACACTTCTAGTACAGCTGGAAATAAAGTTACTTAAGGCTTTTTACAGCCTTTCTATTTTGAAAGTGCAGAAGAAGAACATCTGTACAATTGTCAAAAAAGACTACACAGGATTCAAATTGATCAGAAAGCTTCCGCAACCAAGGCAGCACTAATGTGCTGTGTTGTTTTTTATTAAATATTTTGAAATTCCATATTTAAAACGAGACAAGTGTATTTCTCATCCAAGAACTAAGAGTCCAAAAATCTCTTGTTCTAAATCAAGTTAAAAAAAAAAAAATAAGTTAAAATACTCCAACTGTCTTACTGCCTAGTTTCCTAGTTTAGGCAATGTTTCAGAAGTTTTGCTTTAATTATGAAATGATATGCACTTAAAAAAAATTCTCTTAAAATCAAAATATGTTTTCATTAAAAAACAAAGCCAGTTCAACAATATCAAGCCTTTCCACAAGCTCAAAACAGATCTCAACTTGAAACAAATGTGTTCAGCTGAATTAATTGCTTTTTTTCTGATAAAGGAAGCTAAAGAAGCTAGGTTTTCTGTTTTATTTTCAAAAATCTCAGCAATTCCCTTCTGTATCTTTTGCTTTTGGTTCCCTTTATAGTATTAAAGGGGAGAGCTATATACTCAGTAGACTTAAGAAATCTTTGGATTACATATTTAGAAAGTGTTTTCTTACATTTTTAACTGGCCCTTGGAATTTCAAGCATTACTTTGTGGACAAGGCTGGCAATGGCAGGTTCAGTGTCTGAACAGGGCAGGGAGGTTCTTTATATTCCATTTGTGTGAAGATTATTTTTGTCCAAATACACATTTATACCCACTGATACAGTACGACTGGGGATGAGGGCATTTCTCCATGCATGCATCTTCCTACCTTATTAAACTAACTGTATCTGAAGCTGCTCTTCCCTGTATGTTTACGACAGCTCCATGTGGTGCCGTAGCTGTCACCACCCTGATGCTCTTCAGATCAAGTAATTGGAGACTTTATTATGAGCAAGGGATACTGTGGTCAGTTGCTGGGCCACATTACAAAGCACAGCATAACCCTGAGGCGTGAGGCACATACAGTGAACAAGTCAGACCACAGGCATACATCCATAGGAATATGTAAAAGAAAATAAGAAAATTCACAAGTTTCCACATAATAGACATGCATATATTGAGAGTCTGCATATATCAACACCTACAGCAACATGTCATTGCTTATTATTTGGGCACCAATTATTACCACAGGTTAAGAGAGAGAGAAATGGTCAACCCTGTTGGCATTCACATAAAAAGGGAGTAAAGGNGCAGGTTAACAGAGAGAGAGAGAGAGAGAAATGGTCAACCCTGTTGGCATTCACATAAAAAGGGAGTAATTTCTAGGAAGAACTTACATCTTTAGACTATGGGTTCTGGCAAAACAGACTTACATCATATTCTCTCTCTCTCTCTAAAAAAAAAAAAAAAAAAAAAAAAAAAAAAAAAAAAAAAGAGCTTTCTTGCCACTATGAAAGCCTTTCAAATGCTCTCACTTCTTCCCCTTCTCTTCAGGGAAGAGATCCCAAGAGTAACTTGCACTTTGCAGAAAGTGACATAGCAGGTACAGCAACATATCCTCAGGAATTTGCAGATGACAGCTGTCTGTGATCAACTATCAAACAAGACTTTTGCTTAGAGGTATGCTGGCTGGATTTTTACAACAGCAAGTATCTATGAAAAGCCAGGATGTTTTGTGCTTCTCATTGAGCCCTGCTTAGCACAGAAATCCTAAATTCTCATTAGTCTTAACCTGTCTGATCCGGCAAGTCACTGCTTGCTGACTGAGGTAGTAATAGACACTTTCCCAAGTACATTAGTTATTTAGCAATCTAAGCCTTCTTTTTCTAAAAGTACTTCAGATATTTCGGATATTAAAAGGTTCTACTGTAGTGAAACTCATGAATGCACACTTTTCAAAAACTGAACTTGGGATCCCCCAAATTATTAATTTCCTTTCAAAGTGTATCCCCACAAATCCATTACTCATATGATTACAAGTCACACCATGTTCTGTTTGCTTTACACAGAGTAAAAACAAAAAAGCAAGATGCTGCAGGCCCGTCTCCCCTCCTCCTCAGCAGGAGGGTCTTGCTTTTTCAAAAAGGGAAAGTTAAATTGTATACTTCAGAGAGTTGCTCAATGCTGCACACAACCTCCCTCTCTGTGCAACAGACAAGATCCAAGCTATGCTGTCCATTCTGGGGGAGGCAATTTGTCAGTGCCTGACAAGCGACAACACTGATATCATCTACCTGACTTGCAAGAGGACATGGAGAATTGAAGAGACATGATGGACAGCAAGACAGCTGACTGCAGAATTTTTTTGTACTGCAGCTATCCCAGATCTGCCAGATGAAAACATAGTTTCACCAAAGGCAAAAGGGGTTATGACAACTTCAGTGGAGCTAGAACACTGCCTTTTTTATCTTCCTAAATATATCAGCCTTCTAACAGCACACAAATCCTCCAAATCCAAAAAGTACTGTAGCTACTGAGTACAGCAACGTAGCACTGTGTCACTGGATCATACCAGTTATAAAGAAACACACTTTAAAGGCATTTAAAGGGGAAATGTGCATGCCATATTTTTACCAATCACATTCTAAATGCAACTGAAGTAACCGGAGCAAGGAGAAAAGAGAGAAAAAGTAAATTCTGCTTAACATTAGCGTTATGCTCTGCAATGAGAAAAGAGCTGACTGATAAACCTCTCCTGCATATAACATTCAGAAGAGGTCTGTCCCCCTCCTCCCAAATCCATAGAGGTCTGAAGTGTTTGCATTTCTGTAGTAAATATTAAAGGAGAACACATTTTGACACAAATTTGGCATTACACGATATAAATATTTACCTGAGTAAATATTTAAGACTGACGATCCTAGTTTACCTGAAACAATAGAATTTATTTAACTTGGAATAGGATTTCTCAGTACCACAGTAAATACTAGACTTTGGGAGTGTACATCCTCCAGCTGAAACAGGAGGTACGAAAGCGCCAAACCCCTACACAGATTCATAAAAGCACAAAACAAAGAGGAAAAAAAAATGTCCCAGGGTTTTGCTAGCCAAACACCATCTTTCAGTTTCTGCAAAACAGTGAAAGAAAAATCAAAGAGTTTCAGTGCTTTTCTGCTAAGACACATGCTAGAGGGGAAAAAGAGAGTAGAGCAAAGTGACAGCAGTTAACTGAAATGACCGTTTAGTGTTGGTTCCTTGCAACTTTCCTTACCTACATTTCTCAAACACTGCACGGTGACAGCAAATCCCTTCGTTCGCGGCAGCAGGTGGTACTTGAGCTTGGGCAGGCCCTTGGCGTCAGCTACCTGCATGCTGATCTGGTGCTTTTGCTCTGTGAACCTCGTGCCCTCGCAGTGAATCAGGAACTGCAAGCGGGACAGGACCACTTAGAAAGAAGACCAAGGCACAGATCTGTTTGAGCAGAGTTTTCGCTAACTCCCACCAACATGGCACAAACGAACACTGCTAGCAAGGACGGGTGCAGCCTAACGTGCATCTGAGTAACTCCACTGCCTGGAGCTAGAAGCAAACCAACCAGCCAACCCACAAATCTCTTAACGATGGCAGGGCGCTCTGGTGACACTGTAACTGAAACATAGCGAGCGTCCGAAACAAATGCTTCTAGCAAATGCTTCTGCCCCTCCAGCCCCACTACAACCAATTCTCTCTCACAGCTGCACAAGGCCCCGGAGATGCCAGTGACTGGGCTGGTTACCCATGCAGGACAAGGGAGCAGCTCCTTCCTCAGAGCAACTGCACAGTGCAGCTGCTCCCATCTCAGCAATTACAAGGTTGCCATAGGCGGGCATGGCAGAACAGACACATCTTTGGCTGTTTGCCACTTGCTCAGCTGCTTTCTGCTAAGCCTGAATGTAAACTAACAGGGAGTGTGGTGGAACAGCACAAGCAAAGTCCTAATAATCCACAGCTATAACTTAGCTCATGAAAACAGAGATGGAAGAAAGCTAGCCAAGCAGCTAGCCCCTCTAGGAACACTTGTACCAGTGTATCACACACTGCTGAACACCTTGATGAAACAAACTGCTGACAAAATCATTGGAGCCCACTCGCCACGCTCTGCCTTTTTGCATACAGGCTGCACTTGCTGTCTGCCATGAGATCACCACATGGTAAAACTCCACTCTGAATTAACCCCGTTTGAACACCAACAACTTAATCTCCATTACTAGAATAACGCCACCTTAGCAATCCCTCTAGGGCAATGTATAAAGGAGGGTGACTGTGCTCACAAATCAGTGCTGAACTGTTCAGCTTTGCAAAAAGGCATTAGGCCCCTTTGAAAAGCCACAGAGCAGAGGTAAATCCATATGGGAGAATGGAGCTAGAAATGAAAAAGGCTCCCTCTGCTAGACAGCCCTGCCCAGAAGTCATGTCAACAGGATCCAAACACGGCGCTCAGCTGTGATTGCCTAGGGCTGACTCAAAGCAGGAGCAATCAGAAGAGAAGTTTCATTTCAGAGAACGAAGCACATACATCTTCACTAGGAAACCACCTTGAAAGCGATCAATTTTTGTAGGTTGCTGTGAGGCTGCTTAAGACACTGTTTCCCTAATTGAATGTGTCTCTCACCATCACAAGCTCAGGGGAACAAGGCCTCTTTTTGTTGCAGCATCGGCTACTCCAGTTATTACTCGTCACTCACCCAGAAGTTTTCAGGGTAGTCCCGGAGATTCAGCAACTTCTGCATCACTGTTTTCCGATCTTCCTCCCACTTACGCTTGCAGAAGACTATCTCCAGGAAATACCACATCCAGCCAATGACAGGCATGTAGGAGAGCTCCTTCTTTGCGAGCACTTTCGAACTCTGCAAGACAGCAGAGAAAATAAACCAGACCATGTAGCCAGTTCAGTGTGAACACAACACATGCACGGTTGATTCTTGCTGAGCAGTCCCAGTTTTAACACTAGTGCAAAAGCTAAATAAAAACATGTTTTCCACTCATGATAGAATGGTAGAATCTGATCCCAGATATCTGCATGAAAGATGACTTCTAGCATTAAATAAATAATTTTTTTAAACACCCAAGTTCTGAAACCAAAACCACGTACCAAGTTCCTTCAAATCCTGAGGAATACCTGTAAAAGACCTAACAAGCAGTCATGTAAAAGGGCAGGAAGGCACCTCACAGCGTGCTGCTGCACTCACCCGTGCCTCACCAGCACTGCGGGAGCAACGCACACCCCACACCAGCATCTGCAGCTCCTGCCTGTAGAGGGCTGGAGCAGACCCGTGAATCTCCCTCACAATTCTTATGATCCCCGTGAGCCAAAAAGAACAGATCTTGGCTCACCACTGCAAGATAGGCACTGAAGGTATTTGTCCAGACTCTCCCCACAGAGCCTACAGCAGATCAAGCACTCGCCAAGCTTCAAACCCTCATCCAGAGCTTAATTCCCTGTTTATTTCCAAAGGCCGCCCAGCTGGGCAGGGCTGGTGCTACTTGCTCACTTCCTGCCTTCCAGAGCAGCCCACCTCCCTGCACTCTCACACTTGGTTATGGGATGACTCACTTTGTTATTTAATGACTAAAAATGCCACATGTGTGTGCAAAAAACAGGATGTTTCAGCAATTGCTGAAAAGCAGAGACGTTTTGTAGAAGATAGAGGGTGTCCTGACAGCCCAGTCCGCATTTCTTATGTGATTATAAGCCATTCCATCCCAGTGCTCCTCAGATGGCCTCCAGGCCGTGACGTTTCACTAGCAGCAATTAGTTAAGCAATTATCATCAAACAAATCCATTTGCTTTCTTTTGGGGGGCATTTTTGTTCATCTGATTACTAGGGAAAAGGGATTTGACCTAATTCTTTATCTCAGCTCACTTCTCTCATTTTCTCTCCTTCCTTGAGAAGGAAAATACCTTAAATAATTAAGCGATCTAAAAGCTCATGAGACTTGGAAGCTAAGCGCATACGACATAGCTTTGCTAGAAACCTACCTGGAAGCAGAGCAGGAAAAAGACATGAGACAGCTCTCTTTCCAAGAGTGCAGGAATTAATTCTGCCAAATGATTTAACCCCTTGCAGGGCCACCCCCCTCCTCAAGCACTTGGAGGGCAGCAGGGCCCGGTCCGAAGGTCAAGGTCGGGTCTCCTACACGGAGCCGCAGCAGCAGGATGGCTCGGCAGCCTTCTGCAAACTCCATGTTCAGCCGCTGTCCCTCCCACTGAGTGCGGCTGCACGCCCAGCCTGTCTTCCCACCGCCTCCCCGAGCCCTCTGGGTTCTTTCTTTTTTTTTGGAGGGGGGGGGGGGCACGGCTGCTCTTCCTCTTCTCAATCTCTCTAGCTACAGGTCATTTTCTTCTTTCCAAAGTTTTCGTACATTATCCTAGTATATACTTTTAAAGCCTTGAAAAAGTTTTTTTTCCCCCCTCTTACTATAGACAGGAATTCCAGCCCAAAAAACAAGTGGAAGTAAATTAAACAAGGTGCAGGTAAGTTGGGTTTTGTGCTGAAGCACCTGCTGTTGGGACGTCAGGGCGTCGCATACTGCGAGGACATCCACAAAAGCAGCCCGGAGGGTTGGAGCCTTCCCCAGCGCACACTCCTGTTTACTGCTGGCCCTCAGCATTTTTAAGATTTAAAAGTGCTCTGCTAGACACTTGAGCGCATGAGCCCCTGGACACACAAGAGCAACAGCTAAATCCTTCTGCGCTATTTTGTGCTCCCCACCAAGGCTACAAGCAGAAGGCACACAAATGACACCCAGCTCACGAGGGGGCAGAAATCCTCCGTGCACTAAGCTGGTGTGACTGCTCTCCTGGGGCAGAAACACGAGGCCTGTCTCTTGTACACTGCCTCCGCTGCCACGGTAATGAGAGCTACAACCTGCTCTTTCAGTTGTTCACACGCGGACAGCTCCCATGTAAAAATGCAAGGGGACGAAAGCAGCCACACTTTACTTTTGCTACTATTTTCTTTAAAAAAGAGCTTTTGTAAAGATGCAACAGTCACCTGTAACCTTTCAGTCCTGCTTGCTCAGCAGTTGAATCAAAAAAAAAAAAAGTTTAATCAAAAAAAAAAGTTGAATCAAAAAAAAAAAAAAATACTCACTGGAAGTTGCCTTCGTGAAGGGATTTTAAAATTAGCAAGGTTTAGAAGTGCCTAACTCCCAAAGATGTCTTATGAAGTTACTGCTGTACAATGACAGCTTATCTAGAGGAGGAGCGTTTTAATCCAGGTCTGAATTTAGTTTCCTTTGGTCAGTTGTTTTCAGATGAAAAACCCACAGACTTCTTTTGTTAATGACTGCAATAAAATCATGTAAAAACTGACTTTTAGAAGTTTACCTTACGTGTGCTTGCACAGCTGTGGTGTAACAGAAATAAAATTCTGATTTGTATGGCCAGCTTCAGCTATCCAGCACTTCTAGATCACTGAATGCAAAGAGCAGCTGAAAGCAACCCTCAGGCTGAGGGAGTCTAACAAAATTTGTTCTACAGCTTCAAACCAGGTTCATTGCAACTGTAAACCATTGGCACCTGGTATTTGCCTGGTGAGTTGTTTGTTTCACATGATGCGCTCAGCATTGATATACTTTTAATGGCTGTTTGCTATGTTCTGAAATATAGCACTCTTCCATATTAAAATCTGAGGGAATAAGATACTTCTTCAGTTCCTCGGTCACCCTACCAGAAAGGAAGTGACACTTATGACGCTTCACATTGAAGAAACTTTTCCATGTTGGAAAGGTAACACAGCAATATTTTATAGCATACATGTCCAAACATATCCCCTGATGCCATGTTAAGTCTAAATAATAAGATGCAACTGCCTACCTGAATGACCAGAATACCTTTTAATAATATATTAACTAAAACACATAGAGTAAAGAGTGTTGAAAAGTAACAAAAATTCACAAACCTATCAATCCCAGAATTAATTCCACAGTAATTTGGCAAAAAAAAAATTCTTACCTTACATCCATGTTTAAGACCATGCTTAGCACACTTCAACAAAAGCAGTCTGTAACTAAAATCAAATTTTCCTGGCAGAACAGCTTAATTAGGGTTTAAAAAAATCATTTTGATGAGAAAGTTTTTTTAAAAGATAGTTTGCAATTACAATTCTTCATAGTGGTTTTCTGCATTGTCCCCCTGCCAAGGATTAAGGCCGTGCTGGCAACTGTGATTCCTTGGGAAAAAATGGTTACTAAAAACACTCTTTTATCACTGCTTGGATATGTGAAGCAGCAAAGCAGGCTGCAGCTAACATGGCAAATCCTGGCAGGCAAAACACTGATGGTGATGACTGGTGGCCCTGCGTGTGCAGGGGGGTTGGACTAGATGACCTCTAGAGGTGCCTTCCAACCTTAGGCTTTCTATGATTCTATGTGTTTTTGGTGCAAATCCTTAGTAACAGCTACTTTCTCAGAATATACAGAGCGCAAGGAAGCAGGTAAATGTGACCTTCAATGGTCATCAAAACAGCAAAGCAATAAAATAAAATGAGCCCTTCACAGAAAACAGAAGTGGAATATAGTTGCAAGTCATTTGTAAACTGGGTTGAGCAAAAAATCTCCTGTGATTTGGTGCTGCAAACACTTATACATCAGCAGCATCAGCTGCACAGAGCCCAGCTGCCACCAGCAAGGCAGCCTGAGCAACTGGAGTACCCTGCAAGCTTGAAAGCAAGTGCAGAGTTGCTGTTTCATGGGGCTGCTTTCTCCTTTCTCATCATAAGTGAATAGGTTTCCATCTCTCACTCAGCTCTGCCAACCCAGTACCTCTTAAGACAGTGAATGCATGCTCCAAAAGTATCCTTCGTCTAAAAGAAAAAAAAAAAAAAAAACTTAGAAATTAAGATTAAATGTTACAGCTGATATGCTTTCTTTTTATTGCTCCCCTGCTTCTGATGTTCTTAGCAACCCAAAGTTGCCTTTTGCCAGATTTTCCTCTACATTCTTTAAAAACAGTCATGAAAGCGAAGTACCTCATGCCAGTTAAATACAGGAACTGGGTCATTAGGAGAGGATGCGATTTCACAAACCTACCAACAACACACAAGAGACTGTAAAACTCCCTCTCCTGCTGAAAAAAAATAACCCTTAACAGATAGAAAAAAAACAAAAACAAAATCACAGTCACATTGACAGAGCGTTGTACACCTGTTGGGACTAAGGCAACCTGGCTATAAGGTGAAGGCAGAAGGCCAGTCCTGCAGAGGAGAGATGAAGGAGCGCAACCACAAGCAGATTAGATGTCTGTTCCACCTAAAGCCATAAGGAACAGTTCGCATATCCTGATGAAGAAAGAAGAGAAAAAAGGAAGGACTCCTGTTTTGAGGATGAGACGGGCAGTATGGTTTCAGGAAGTTTAGTTTTGTTTTTAAATGGAAAAATCCAAGCAAAAAAAAAAAAAAAAGTTACAGGATGTGTTGATTTTGCTTAAGAAAAAGTTCAAGGTGTAAAACAGTGAGAATTTGGGTATATACTTGAGGTATCGTTAGTAGCCTGTTTGCTGCAGCCAAACGTGCTGGTCCCCCTCCTTCGGCCATGATTTGCCTCCTGCCTCCTTCCCAGGCAGCCCTCTTTTCTCCTTGGATTAGCCAGGGCAGAAGGGAGCGAGAAGCCATCTGAACCAGAGCACCACAGGAGAGACTAGCACAAGAACAGATGCATGGGATGACATGGGGTGTGCCAGATTGCACTTCTCGGCAGCAGCAGACGTGAAACCAGCTTACCAAGACGTCGTAGATGCTAAGTTTCCATGCAAACTTCATGGAGAAGGCGGCTCAGGAACCCACAGAGTCAGGAACTCACCTGAGCCACAAACTGCAGGAGGTTGGGAATGCCCTTAGGGAAAGGGTGTCTGCATGCGCCCCTTGGCCTTGGTCACTCCTTCCCCAAACATCTCGGCCTTGGCCTGTGATCACGACAGAGGAGGACCAGCCCTTAGCGTGACAGCTTCAGGAACCTATCCTAGGATAATATTTGTGAAGGTGGGGCTTGCCCTGTCCTGTGGTTTCTTGTCTTGTTTTGAGCACAGTTAAGATGAATCTGGACTGATTCCGCAAAACACAAAAATGCCCTGCAGTACAAAACATACAAGCTAATGAGAGTGTGTGGAAAGACATGGTAAGGGCAGAACCACATCTTCCACGAGCAGCACCAGGTTAAAGTTTTGTAAAACTCGGGTCTAGCGATGAGTCTCCTTCTGAGCACCTTCAATTCTCATAAAAAATGATAGCTGGGGGGTTCTGCACAGCCTACATATTGTTGTTACAGGAAGCAAAACCACAGTGCATCACTCAGAAGACTAAAATAGTTTTTATGTATAAAAAGATTAGCAAAAACACAAATGGAGTAATAACTGTAAGTATCCAAAACCAGGAAAAAAATATTTCTACTTAGTGCAACAGAGTACAAAGCTGTCCAACACTTATGCTTCTAGGCAGTGGTTTTCTTATGAGCAGAGAGAATAAAAAAAAAATAAAAACATAATTTTGGTTATCTTGAGAAACTATTAAAAAATCATTAAAGCTAATGAGACTAAATCCAATCACAAAGCAACAATGTGAAACAAGAGATTTTGGACTTGCAAACCCTTATTAGCTTGTATAGGAATATGCTTTTCTTTTTTTAAAAACATTTTTGCTTTCTGAAGAACTTGATTGTTTGAAATTCTCTAAAACACAGTTTTATTTAAGAACTGTGGCCACTAGGCTTAAGGAGTTAGAAAAGCTGAAGTACCACTGTACAATAATCATGAGGACAAGAGAGAGCTCTTGGTACCAACGTTTTCTCCACCATGAACAGGTTTCCCTGCCTGCACTACTGGCTTTGATGATGATATTCCCAACACCGTGCTCACACCCTAGACATTATGGGCAAATTGTTTCAAAGTAGGAGCCAACAGCCATTTCAGTAATATGCTGGGCCTCTAACGGTTGAATTTTGTAAACGTATTGTACTGTGAAAGAGATTGAAGTCATGCCTCAAAACCCAGGCAATTCGAAGGGCTCAGATGAGGGGCCAAAACTAGTCAGTTTCATGCAATCCAACACCACAGCTTTGACAGGCAGCCAGCAGAACACTTAGAAGAAGATGCTACAGAAGATAACCAAAATGAGTTATTAGTCTGTATTCATAGGAGGGAGAAACTGTTTTCCAAATACCTTGGAGGCAGAGAATGTTGTCACCACCACATTAAGTCAAGCTGGTTTAGGAGGGGAGCTTGAATCATCCCCACGAGCTGACAGGGGAAACAAAAGAAACCCTGAAAACACACACACAGGTACGCCTAGCCTAACATAATGATATATTCAACTGCAGGTAGGCTCACTACCACTACACCCACCCTTCCAGGACAACCTGGCTACTGCTTTCCCCTGAGCCATCCCCAGAGGCAGCAGAGGCTGCACCATTCCAGCTCAAGTTGTCCTGGACAGACTGGAGGATGTGCAGGATGAGCCAGGAATGGAAAGACCCAGCCTGCTGTCTGAGGGGAAGGAATCATCTAACACCTCATCCTGCAGCACAGAGAATGTGAGAAGGACCTAGCGAGCATACAGAAATGAACAGTTGCAACCAGCTCTGCGGGTTAAAAATACCTCCTTTATCAATTTTAATTGCAATGCTTCAAAAATTTCTGTGAATGCCCAAAGCAATCCTGCCTCAGCATTTTAAATACTTCCACTGTGTTGCTTTATATTCATCTCTCAGAATCTAAACAGCAGCTGAATGATATCTGAACAAAGATTGGTTAACTTACAAAACCAAAGAATTTTAGGGGTTTTCTTCTGCAGCACTGAAGAGGAAAATTGTTTTAAATGCTAATCAGAACTCACCCCCAAGACCCCAAATCTTTCACAAAAGTTCCAACCACAGAGAAAGTCGATTTCAAAGTTGTGATTAAGGATTACGATGGCATTCTCTTTCCCGTACTTGTGGTAACTCTCTGGGTCAGTGTAGAGGGTGCAATCGGTGCCTGACCACCATTCCAGCAACATCACCATCTCTGGAATAAACAACAAACAACACGTGAATGAACACAGGATATACATACCCACAAATTGTTAGCGTGTTGCAAAGCAGCAGCTGCCCCAATAACACGTGGTAAAGAAAGGGCTGCAGTTAAGCTGAAATGCTGAATGTAAGCCACATAGCCACACATTTGGTAGAGCGAGGAGGGAATGGGGAGGGGAAGGGAAGTAAGGAGATGAAATGGAAGGAGGGAGAAAAAAAACCCACAGTGATACTGAGAAAAAGCAGTTATTTAAACATTGCAAAATGTTATTATCGGAATACATGTAAAATTAGCATTCATACGTTATAGTATTTGCATGCAAATAGAAAAACAGAATTTTATGAAGAACAAAACAAGCTTTCAGGAGAGAGACATGCCGATCTCCAACACACACAGGTCCTCCTGCTTCCAAGAGCTCTGGAATTTTTGAAGTGTGGAGAGCAAACACAGCCCAGCTCACTTGCCACCTCCCTTGGCCCCTGGCTGGCCAGGCTCAAGCTGAAGTGCTCTCTGCAGGCCCAGCAGACAGAGCCAGCTATCGCAGACCGCGCAGGGATGTGCTAAGTGCCACTCACAGCACCTTCCCCACTTTCATTTCTCTCAGGGAAGGGATCAGCACGTCACATAACTGGAGATGAAGATGTTCGTAACGCTTTCAACAGGCACTAAGGAACTGCGCTTCACAGCCTGACGACTCATGCAAGTGGCCTAAGGGCAACGTCGAGGGCAGAGCCAGGGGTGTCAGCAAGCCCGAAGCATCTCTGCCCTTCACAGGCCTCCAAATCCTCCAGGCAAAGCCCCTCCGCACGTAGCTGGTCTCAACTTTTGCTCAACCTTAGGCCGTGGCTCTTCCAGGCCTGCTGGAAAGAGGCTTCCCAGGTCTGCTGCTGCTCTTGAGCAGAGCAAGGGCTTAGCTAACTATTGCGAGAGAAGCTGTAGACAAGTCTCCTGCCCAGCAGAGCAGCTGCTGCCTGGAAAAGTTCTTTCCACAGCAACGTGCCCATTTCATAGAGCTCGGAGAAAATGTTCTGCTGCCAGCCTTGGCTACAGACGTGTTTTCTACGGCTTTGAACTGCACCCTCTGAAGCCCTTGTCCCATTCGTTTTGTCCACAGCTAGGGCGCTGATCCAGGCAGATGAAAAGGCTCTGTCGGAATTTGGGTGGAACCCACAACGTGGGATGGCACCAGTGAAACCCATCTGTGAGCGTGTGGATCAGTGGAATTTCCTTGTTGGACGATTTCACATCATCATTAAATAGTCATCTTCTTTCACTCAACTGATGGTGTTACTATGTTATTTTCTCTTCCCTGCTTGAGTTGCTTTTTAAGTTTCTTTAAAATACTCAAAGCTGACAGGAAACTGGCATAAACAAGCTCTGACCCGAGAGCAACCAAACCACCCCTGCTCCCAAGCTAGCACAGGCCTTCTAAAAGCCACACAGGGAGCCATCCAGAGGAACAAACTGAAGCTCATGCAAAAGCAGTTGCGTCTAATCCACCTCCCTGCGCTCCCATCCATCTCCTACCACACAAATGTTTGTGCAAGCAAATAGGAGGTGCAGGCAGGGCTGCTTCCTCTGGCCACCGCCACCAAGGGGACTTGGAAAGGCAGCCACCACTTGGGGAGCGAGACAGACCCAGTGCTGCACTTCTGCTGAGGTATTTACTGTCAGGGTACTCTGAAAAACACATTTTTAACCTTGACTATAGAAATGTGTAGGTAAACAGATCCTACCATTGTCTAGTGACCTTTCAAGCATCAAAAACACACGAGGGACTTCAGCATTTGGAAAGGTCTATGCCAGGCCTAAGAAACAGCTTTTGAGAAATTAGGTCAGAGAAAGGGGATCACAGTTAAATACTGAGAGGTCCAACTTAAAGGTTTTCTTGTTCTGTTTCGTAAACCTCCCTTATATTTACTCAAACTTCTTCTACTGACATACTTCTGCCAGCTGGGGCTGTCCAGTACCAGGATATTTATCATGTGTCAGCCCTGTTGACACCTGCCACAGAAATGCAGACTGAACTATACCAGACAGCAGCATTTCTGATACACTACAACTCACAGTGGTGCACCCCCCAGCCACAGACACCTAAAACACAAATTGAAGTGCCAGGCAGCTGAGAAAGCAGCAGTTTGAACCAATTAAATGGAATATCACAGACACAGGAACCTCAAAAAACTTGACACAGTACAGAGCAGGAAGTAGCCTGGACGGGACACAAGCAATCAGGTTTGCTGCATGTACACTTAATGGCTCCTTCTCTTAGCTTGTTATAAGTAGTCATGCAAGTATAAAGAGTCATAATATCCTGCTGCATTCGAAGGAAGCGAGTCAGTCATCCAGAGCATGGGAAGCTGAGGTGAGTCAGCAAACCAATGCTCTTGGAGAGCCACCTTGACAGAAAGCAGCAGCTCTCCGAGAAGAACTGATGTCCTGGTAGGAAATGGGGAACCATGTGGCTAAGGACAGCTGTCTGTCCAGATGGACAAGGAAGAAAGGAGATATGGGACATGTTTGCTTCCTGCCAGAGCTATCACATAAGCCTTAGCTTTGGTGCCCCATGAGAGTGCTGCTGAAAGGATGAGGAACCCGAGATGCTCTCCAGGCTTCGAGCAAGCCCCAGAGCACCACACACACCCTCATTCACTTCAGGGAGGAACAAAATCTGAACAACCTTTGAAACACTTCTGAAATGTTTTCAAGCAGGTCCACCACTGGGCCCAACTAGCATAAAACCTGACAACAGTCAGAAACAAATCTTCTACATTTTCAGTCATCTTTAGCTAAATTCACTACTGGAAGCTTTTGTGCTGCACACTAAAGAACAGGCATTACTGCCCTGAACAATTTTTACCTAGCATTACATTCAGGGTAACAGCCAATGTCTTTTCAAGCATTACCCCAATACCTGTGCCCAGGGCACACAGCTTCGGCCACGTGGCAGGCTCCCCAGGGCCACCCAGCGCATTCCTGACCAGGGCAGGCACCGCTCCTCCTGACGCAGCAGAAGTTACAGCAACGCTCCCCTCTAGGCACGGACACGACAGCTCTCGCTCTGCACCTCTGAAACAACCTGCGATGTGCGAGTAAAACATTGCGTGTCGCTGGTTGGAAATGGATTTCCTCACGAAAAACAAAAATGATCATGTTTCTGGGGCAATTATGGAGGCACCGAAGTGAAGGAACAAGCACGTGGTCAAGCTTCCTCACTTCACCTTATCAAGCAGCGCCCTGTGACAAGCACCTGCAAATCCACATCCTTTGCATCCATGCAGTTTTCTATGAGGTCACTATTAAATAAAAGCCCTCTGCTTCCCAAAGCACAGGGAAATTAAATTTAAAAACAAAACATAACTTGCATAACTTTACAGAATCACTGATTCTGGGGCAGGCCACAGTCACAGAAAAGGAAGGAAGTTTGTGATAGACTTTGCTGGTTTGAGTTTACTTAGCTAGGAATCCAGCTGAGAAACAGAATGATAACCCCTGTTATCCTATACTGTTAAAGTTACTGCTTAAAATAAAGATGTAGCGATGATGTCAGTAAGTCCCTCTTAAAGGAAAAGTCACCTTCCCTCGGAAAAAACAACTTCATCAAGGTCACCTCACTTCATTCTGAGTGCTCTTTTGTCCTATCTTTTCCGAAGGAATTCGATTTGGACAAATGAATCATACATCAGGAATCCCACTAAACAGGCACACCACGTGCAGAGAGCTCTTCAATTATGTATTTTCAATCTCAAATTCATTCCAAATAAGCACATAAAAATATTTCTACACGCAGTTTGATGCTGCAGGCTTCACATGAGAGGATTTTTTCCTGAAGGCTCTCATCTCTCATGTTCACCAAGCTCATGCAATTGCTGCACAAACACCAAGCACCCCCTGAATGGCATTGTATTCAATGCCATCCGTCAGCCCTTACATTTTTAACATAAATGTAAACGTTTTTACATTTTTCTGCTCTTTCCTTCCCCTCCCCATTCCCAGCCTCCCTTCTCCTTGTGGTTCTCAAGCAATGATTAGTAGCATCAGGCTACCCGCTCGCTCCCACAGCCTGCCACAGAAATTTATTACCCAGGAACTTGCTGTGGTAGCTTAACAGCCCAAGGTCATTCCTACACACTCTGCTGGCCTCCTACACTGGGTGAACAACCCGTGCAAATCTCGTTTTTCTTTTTTGTATCAGTCAGACTTTAAACTCAGCATCAACTCATAGTGGGGAAGAGAGAAATCTCTCACTCTCAAACCACACTGGACCAAAATTTTCTAGCCTAAGGCTTCTCTGCCCCCTTTATTTTTTTCTAATGAAGTTTTGGGGTTTCAAAACAACTTTATTTGCAAGAATTTTTGTTAGCTCCAATTTCCACCAAAACAAACATACAATCCTGATAAATCAGATAACTGATTTAAACCTCTATTAAACCAAACTACAGGGAAGATATATTTCCACTTAATTGTATTCTCTACAATACATCGTTTCCCATTGTCAAGGGATCAGCTGCACAGTATGCAACCCAACTGAGAGGCTGTACCTAAAAAGGACAATTAGATATTTCAAACTTCTTACGTTTTTGAGTTCTGCTAAAAGGAAAGCATTTATTGAAATGAATACTTATTCAGCTAAGCCACCAAAATACCCTTGGAGGACAGTAAAGAGAACATGCTTGTTAGCGCCTATGAGAAAGAGCATCTTCCTGGCCCACAAAGCAGCACGCAACACTGAGGCGGCTCAAGGGACAACACTCGCTTGCCCAGGCATGAGGCGGCAGCAGCCACGGGACCCAGTACCTCTGCTTCCTTGGGACTCATCTGGGCAGAGCCTCAGCCCACTGGCCAGAGCGGCGGCACTAGCACGGGTCAATGTGTTTTAGCAGTAGCTTTCCTAAGGGAGTCAGTATGATCATACATTACTCTTAGACAGTTTCCCATCTTATGCTGCTTCCCACAGTATCTAAGTACATATATGAAAGGAGATTTTATGGTCTTAAATCTTTATTTACCCACTCTTTTACATTTCACTGTCTATTTCCTTGACCCAGATGGAGGAAACACAATGTACTTGATGTTTAGGTAAACTGAAAGAAAACGTGCAGGATAACAGCGAATCAAACCATCTACATATCTTACAGAAATGGTGCAGTACTTTTACAGATGTTCTGTAATTGTGGTTCTATAAACAAGTTAATCACCTTTTCCCTCAAATCACACTGGACTTCAAAACCCAGACTTTGATTCTGCATAGCGATACAAATAGCTTGAGTCACCCTCACTGACTTTAGCCAGGCCTCACACAAAAATATAGAGATTAACCAATATATAATACCCTGTCCAGAACTAAATTGAGAATTATCTTCCTTCCTCAGCTCTAGCAATCTTGCTTACCTGTGGAATGAATGTTTTAGGGAAAGATGAGATAAGCATAATACTAAATCCATAGTTCAGCTGTGCAGAGGTATATACATATATTTTGATTTTAATCTATTAGTCAACATACCATTCAAATGGACTATGCAGGTAGGTATTACAGAACTGAACAAATTACCTATATTTGAAGTTCCACTAATGCTGGGAAAAGGCTTGAGTTAAAGAAACTTGGTGAGCTAAGGTGTAAATTTGCTGGCATTCAAGCAACATTAGATTACCTTTAAATACTTACTTCATTTAGCCACTTTACACAACCTGCAACAAAAGCGTCCTTGCTCTTGTCCTCCTCCGACCCCTTCCTTCCCACACCTGCTCTAAACATCAGAGCTGACCTGGTAAGTTCACCCGTCCCCATCCGCCCGGGAGTCCTGGCCTGCAAACCAGCTCCTCCAATGCCAACTCTGCACAACTAATGCAAAGGAAGGGGGGAAGAAAACAAAAACAAAACAAACTTCCCAGCCATGTCTCCTGTTCCTGTTCCAAGGGAGTTGGGATGAGCTTTAAGAGAGGCTGATGGGAGGGAGACAGGAGGCACCAGGGCCTCTAAATGCCCAATGCTGACTCTGGTCTGGCGGGTGCTGCAGTTCCTCCACCCTCCTAGAAGGGGGAAAAAAGCAGCACCAAAGAAGCTCTGGTTCTTCAGCACATTAATCTGAACTGCCTCAATGCCGGCACTTAAAAAGAATAAATAAATAAAAAGAGAATATCTTCATGGCTGGCTTTAATCATAGCTAGTTACATGAAAAACATTTCACAGAAGAAGGGACACACACAGAGTGCTGACACTTGTCATTTTCCATTACAAAGTAAATTCTGCAAGGGTGAGTCATTCAATTAATTAATACTGTTCCTGCACACTTAAATGAACCGTTTTTTAGTATTTTTTTCACATTAACTATTCTTTGTAGGCAACAGAAACACAGGTATGCTTGATTAGCTATAAAATGACAATTTTAAAATACAACTAAAAGCAAAGTTGCATTATTATATTGACTCAAAAGTACAATAATCCAAAAATCTTGAGTACCTACATAACCTGCTTCAAGGAACAATAAAATTGCTTCCTTTTATGCTGTTCTTCATTTACTTTAACCTAGGCACCAAGACAGAACCAAGAGAGACCACTTACAAGTGCATTATTTTACCACAGTAATGTGTGGTAAAAGTTAAACTGAGTAACATCTGCTACAGTCTCCGCTACAAATAAAATGGATGACCAAGTGGGAAATCTGTGACCACCATTCCTAGTTTTATCATGAACACACTGCATATAGGACAGGAATAAATAAATAGATGGGAGGAAGGGGGAACACTAAGGACAATCTGTCAGCCAGTTTAGACCCGTCTCCACCCAGGGACTTAGAACAGCGACATTCTACCTTTCTGGATTTTTAGACTACAGCTGCTAGGTGTGCAATATAGAAATACTTTCTATATTGCAAATTACACCTACAGATAACTTGAAAGAGGGAAAAGAAAAAAAAAAGAAGAGGCAAGCCTATCGTCTTGCTTGGACTCCTCAAAGCTTTCTGTGTACCACACAGGAGTCAGAGACCACAAGGTTAATAGCCTGGGTGATACCTACCTAGCACACCAGCTTCAAAGTAGGGATTTTAAGTGCTTTCATCTTTGGATTGCTTTTTCTTTTGGATTGTTCTGCAGTCAAAAGGGGGAGGAGGATGCTGAAGTATAGTTGTCACACACAGGAAACAAAACCAGCAGAAAAAGAAAGCCCTGAAAAAGAGAACATCTTACCAAGCACCCTTCTCTACTGGGTAGAGAGCTGGTCTCCAGAGGCGTTTGCCCCAGTTCCCAGAAGCAACCCTGCCAGCAACTGGCTCGAGTGACACTGCAGTGACTTATCAAACTGCACTCTGAGAGCCAGAAATCACACCACACTGGCAAGGCAGGAGTAATCACTCACCACAATAAATTACTGGCTGTGCTTTCAAGGCAAAAGATAAACACACCAAGCTCTTTATTTACTCAGGCCCAAAGACCATTTATTTCTGCATTTGCATGCAACAAAGTCTTTTAATGCAGTTCTCTTTATCAACCTTAGATGCCAACAAAGCCAAAGTGTTGTGTTTGCCAGGAATGACTGAAGTCAATCTAATACACGCTGACCAGGAGGAGCTAGCATCTAGGAACCGGCAAAGACAACGTGCCCCTTGCCAAGTTCCAGTGACACTAACATTTGCTTAGTCTGAGGGTGAAACCAGGCCCTCAGGCACTCGCATCTCTTAATGATGTGGTCTTAGTGCCCAGAACACCCCTAACTTTCTTCTGCTGTGCACATGAGCAGCGCCAGAAACTGCCTCACAGGGCAGAACCCCTGCAAGTCATCATGCAAAAGGAACACTGATAATTTCATTTCCACATTTTTCAAGTAGCCTCCTATACAGAGACATGCTGCAAAATATATTTGTTTCATGCGTTCTTGGCCTACTTCTAGGTTTCACCATTTCTAAGCCTCCACATCTTTTATTTAAGAATCACTGTCCCCAGTTAACTGCTTTGAGTAAACCTTGCCATCATTAGGAATGGCACGTGATCACCATCACCTTTGTGAGCAAGGCCTCAACTTAACTTTCTCCATGGCAATTCATTACTAGCAGGAGGGAGGTGAGAACTCAAAGCCAAAAAGCTACCAGCTTCAGCCAGTAAGTAGTCCCCAAGAAATTGTGGGGGCAAAAGTCCCTGATGCTCTTACAGGAGAGGGCTATTCCAGCAGAGGAAGTAACGTTCAGCTTTCCTGAGCATGTGCACGCGCACTCCATGCTGGGAGATTCCCAGGAACGACACACTGACTCACCGTGCCAAGGGTGCTGAAGGGCACGAAAGTGGACATGATGCATGATCAGAAAGCCAGACCCACGTACAGATCTTGACCCACAGATCTACCCCTCATGGTTGCTGAGATCTGGAAGGAAGCCAGGCAACTCCTTGCTGTTTGCATGTTGTTTCCCCCTGAAGGTTCTGCTGTCTGCGAGAGAACTACTGGGGAACCGTCATCTGCAGTGCTCCCTAAAAAAGGAGACCTCCGTATATGATCTCTAAATGTATCTAATACATCTCTAATACATTCTCCCATACTTTGAAGCTCCAGGTGGAATTAAAGCCTTGCTCCTCGAGTTGTACAGAGGTTCACGGCCTTCCCTCAAAGGAAGTCTCCTCTCCAGCACATCAGAAACATTCAGAGCATTGGGGCATTTACCATTATGATATTAAGGTTTCTGTCACTTGGCACTTCCAGCTAATTCCACCATGCTCCACAGAGAATTCCCTGTCTTATCTCTGTCCTTCAGCTCCATGTTCCCTGGATAGCCTCTCCCTTTCCTTATTCCTCTCATGATCTAATGGATGAGCATCAATATTAATTTTAGATCAAGTGCTCTCAACCTGTATTTAATGTGAAGATTGTTATTTCTATTTTAAACTTGAAGAACTGCTTCTGCATGTGAATCATTTCAAGTTTTTCAGGTATGTCAAATGATCTAATAAGAGACTGTACTTTTACCTACTAATCTCCTATCATTTATATTACAATCTTTTCTTAACACTCTTCCACCTGTCTTCAATCAATCAGTTGCTGAGTGAGATATTACCATCCCAAATACACTATGGCCAGTTGTTATCTGTGTGAAGGCAGGAGAGGAAGTCTCTCCTGGCTCCAGAGTATTCCCTCAGCACCTATGCAACAACAGCGAGCTGTCACCAAGACAGGAAAGGGGATTTCACAGTTCAGTTGTGCTAAATCCTCCAGGACCAGCTTTGCTAACATGTTCTGTTTGCTAGCAGCCAAATATTTTCTGAATCATAACTCTTTATCTGTGGCTGCACTAAGCCCAGATGTGTCTTGCTGACTTTAATACACTCCTCCAAGAAATAACTTCTCTTTGAACAGTGCTAGCAAAAGAACTGATACGTTGCAGTTAGTGCCACTCTGTTTCTACTCCAGCTCAGGCACAGCTGCCCTCACTCCTATGCCTCAATGGTACCAACAACCCCTTCCACCGCCCATCAACCGTGACACCTTAGGTTCATCCATACGAGCAAAGACAGGCATAAGACAGGAGTGCAGGAAGAAGAATCATGCCAGTGAGTGGGTGAGAAACAACCCAAAAGGAGGTGTTAAATCACAGAATGGTTGAGGTTGGAAGGGACCGCTAGGGATCAGCTAGTCCAACCTCCCTGCTCCAGCAGGGACACCCAGACCATGTGGCACAGGGTGGCATCCAGGCGGGTCTGGAAGATCTCCAGAGAAGGAAACTCCACAGCCTCTCTGGGCAGCCTGTGCCAGGGCTCTGGCACCCTCACAGGAAAGTTGTTCTTCCTCACATGGTAACACTGCACAGCACCCACTTTGAAAAGAGCAAACCACCCTCCTGACACTCTCACCTCCACATGAACGGCAACTAAGCAAGCACCCCTTGGCCAGAGCCACCGCTCTCCCACAGCAGCCCTGTGTCACGTCATGCCGCTTCTCCTGGCTATGGTGACACATCAACATCCAGCAGCGGCAGAAATGCTCTCAAGTGAAGGACCACCTTAAAGGGATGCACTTGAAGCCAAGAAATATCAAACAATGGCCAAAAACCCACTCCCAAACTTTCCTAAAACACCAAATGTGTGGACAACTACTTGCCATCAGTTCTCTACAGCTCCTTTTCAAGCTTCCCCTGAAGCCGGAAGGGCTAGAAACAGTATTGCTCTGAATAAAAATTGACGATCTGTCATAACCTGAGAGACTTCCAAAAAGACAGAGATCACAGGGCTTGCAGCATGTACAGACAGTGGAAAGAAAAGAAAATAGAAGATGTAAACACAGGAATTAAAAAAAAAGTACGAATACAATACTAGATAGCAAGGAAGAACAAAACACACATACTGTTAAAACCAGACACCAATAGATGTGCACATTTGGTTACAGAATTTTACCATTTTTGACCAGGATATAGATAGGGATCTGGTAGAAGCAACTGATGTACCTGTGCATTCATATAGGAGCACAAAAACTTATCTGCTAGTTCAGGAAAAAAAAAATAGGAGGAAGACAAGAGCAGCAGTCAGGACTGGAACTTCATTTTAAACAAAATGGAAGTCATAACATTTCTTCATGCAAAGAAATACTGTATGGCTAAATCAGGCTAGTCTGGGTTTAAATGAATGGGAAAGGAAAAGGACTGGATGGAAAGTTATCTCAGCTCTCCTGAGATAAATCTGGAAATCTGCTGACGAACTCCATATTGGATTTGATTATGGAAAGAATTTTTTTCAAATTATTTGAGAGAAACATCCTCCACAGTATTTCCTATTTAAGACAGAGTTCTCAGACTCATAGAATGCCTAAGGTTGGAAGGGACCTCTAGAGGTCATCTGGTCCAACCCTCCTGCACACACAGGGTCACCTAGAGCACGTTCTCTGGCTCTGAAGGGTGAATAGACCCAGTCAAAGCCCCAGAGAGTCACTCAGTCATCCCCAGCCAGTACGAAAGTTCTTAGATAATCAAGCGTGTCTCAATAACAAGGCAATCACTTTTGCCCCACTGCCATCAAGAAAAACTACCACCACACAGGAAAATGGCTGACAAGGCAGCAGTATGGAAAAAATATATATATCTATAGATAGATGGATAGCATTATGCAAATTGAATATGATCAATTCAAGCTGGCAGAGAGCCAGTGGTCTCCACTCCAGAATACTGGATCAGAAGGGAGATGAAGCCTTGTAGCAGGAATGATTTCCAGCCGAGCATGGCACAATGTACTTAAGAACAAGCAGCGGTGAACAGAAGAGTACTATTAATTATTAAAGACTGGTGAATAGAAGAATGATTAAGGTCACTAGCTGACTATCAGATATTCAGAAGAGTTGTCTGCAACATTTTTCACGTGGTATAAAACAGAAATTGATAAAAGCACAGAGAAAGTGAAGATTAATAGACAGTTGTAAAGACAGTAAACCACGCTCAAAAGTGTGCATCTGTTGATCTCTTTTGGTCAATCTGGATAAAGGAATATCTCTATAAATGGAAACAGGCTTCAACTAAAAGGAAAGTAAGCTATTCAGCTGTTAGAAACTATCTGAAATTGCCTCAAAGAGGCAGGAACTTCCTTTTAACATTATTTCCAGTCTTTAGGAAAAATAAATAAATAAAACAACAAAACAAGAGCTTCCAGCTGATCCTACAAACCAGTGTCTCCTCTCTTCCATCACACCAGCCAGGGGGCCGCAGTCCTACAAAACAAGCACGAACAAAAGGAAACAGGAGCCAAATTCATGAACATCTTGGGTTTCATTAGAGCATTCATTGAAGCACAATTGTCATCTTTGGCATAATGAACCACAAGCATTTTGTTTATACTGAGCGACTAGTCTATCCTTATGTAGCTTTCACGCAGAAGATTTTTTGTGTGTGCCTGTTTTTGACAATACAGTGCTGAAATATACAGGAGAGATTCCCCCCCAGAATAGAAAAGTTATTGGAATCTTCATGCTTAATGCACACATTTAGAAGAAAAACTTCACCCAAATTTCTCTTCTCCTTTATTCTTATAAAATCTTAATTTCTATATAGAGCAAATGAACCCTCTTATAGTCTCAAACAAAACAAAAATTTGGAATCTGGAGAAAATGCAGTTCAGAAGAGAATGGCACATAAAGGGAGAAAATCTCATTGCTCTAGCTATATCTTTCTCTTCCACATGTTTAACCTGTGCTGTCAGTTGCTGATGAGAAGGGATATGAATTAATCTCAGAGAAAGAAAGGAGAAAAAAAAATGATGATAAAACAGACTACCAGTTGCCATAGAAAGCAGTCTCTAGTACAAACAATGACAAAAGTGAATTTGATTAGGAAACTGAGCAAAAGCTAATTTAAATCCTACGAAAGTCTGCAGTGCTCTCTGCTAAACCATCTAGTTACTAAGAATTACATCTCATTGAGATGTAAATGTATCTAAAGAAAATAAATTAAAATCTCAGAACTGCAACCAACTGTAGTGGTTGATAGAGTTTTTGTGCTCTCCCAATATTATTTACCTGTCCTAACTGAAATAACCAGCACACTCCTAAGAAATATCCATACATTACCAAAAGTAAAATGTTTTGAAAAATCACTTTTAGGAGTTAAATCCGGGCAGATTTAGTCTTCTATAGCACAGCATATTCTATCTGAATTTTAGGACGTGTAACAAAACGCTGACCTCATTCCTTTATTTCACCACCACAGTTAATTTAGCTTTCTGTTAATGATGAATAGCCACTGAACCCCCACAACTTTGAGAACAGTGACTTCAGAACAAATCCATTACTCACTTTTCACTTATATTCTCTGGATTCCCTGTCTCGTTGCCTACGATCTTACATCATCTCATCACGTGAGGTGTTGAGAGACAAGAACTGTATCCTGGTGCTTATATTAGTTCCTTCATCCCAAACAGTGACTTTCACCAGATGTTCTTTAAAGGGACGATAAGGTCAGACACAACAAAGCAAACACAAGGCTTCCTTGAATTAAAATGAAGTACTCCAGATCAAGTATACAGAGCTGTGATATTTGTATGACAGATACATCTCAAATCTCCTTTTATTTCTTTGTGCTTACAAGAATGCTTCTCATAACTCAGGTGCAGTAAGGAAGATAAAGGATCCACACCCTCTCCAAGCCCAGAGCAGCTCGTGTTTGTTCCCAAAGACTTCCATAGCTCAGCAGAGCTTTTTGTGCTCAGCCTGGAAGGGCTGCAAAACCCCATGGCCAGTGGCACAGTGCCAGGGCTCAGGAACAGCACAAACTCCAGGGCAGCCAGGCGCTGGCCTCGATACAGCCGCACGGTGTTCCTGGAACGACTGCTCGAGCCAGCAGCTCCAGCTGGCGGAGCACGCAGCAACCTCGTAGTGCCACGAGGCCCTCAGCTTGTTCTCCACTCAGGTTCCAAGAAACAGGCTTTGCCAGCACCAAAAGCCATACTGTCTTGCTTTGCTAACCAAGACGTTCAAACCTGTGCAAAAATTATGAAGGGCAGCAGTCAGACATATCACTTCCAGAAGCAGAAAGGAAGAGCTATTGTTTCTTTTAAAAGAAGCTGACTTGACACACGGCAGCAAAATCGCTTCAGGCTCCCCATGCAAACATGGAGCACGTGCGTGTGTTTGGCATAGAGGAGGGTTTCACGAGACGCACGTACCCTTTCCACATTTCTCTCCTCATCTTTATTCTATTGCAAACATTATTGATTTCCTTGAAAAAGCCAGAAATTTCCTCTTCTGAGCAATCATTACCATTTCTGTTGCCCCAGTCTCCTCCAAATGGAAGAGTTCATGACCTCCCTGAGACCTGGAGCATTTAATGCAGTGTTTTTCATCCCACAAGGTGATGCAAAGTTCTTCTATCACCTTGTGGGTTGAAAAACACTGCATTAAATGTCCCAAGTCACACAGATTTCTTCTGCTGTCACAAAGTTCTTCTCCCATCACCCTAAGCCACACACAACACTGAGTTAACTGACTGAAATACCTCAATTTAACTATACAGGCTGCCTTTCCTCTTTGTATTTGGATGAGTTATAGCCTGTAAGAGGAAACCTTCTTTACAGACAGATGGATTTCAACCACTTGAAACTAGGAAAGGCACAGCAATAACCCCAGTCCTGGCTAGAGCTGCTTCTACAGAAGGTTCCAGATCAGGTTTGCAGTTTGCAGCAAACCTGAAAAGGAAGGCTCTCTGCACTTACCTAAGACAAAAATAGTCTAAAAGCAAAGGAAAAAGAAATCTAAAAGAAGACTCAAACCCCTCTGTTTTAAAGTTCACTTCAAATTTCAAACCTGAGTTGGCTATTTACAAAAATAGCACCCACAACTCTTAAACTTACTTGACTTCTTGGTTGACAGCGGCTGAACATGAGCCAGCAGCGTGCCCAGGTGGCCAAAAAGGCCAATGGCCTCCTTGTGTCTATCAAGAACGGTGTAGCCAGCAGGACAGGGAAGTGATCGTTCCCTTATACTCGGCACTGGTGAGGCCACATCTCAAATACTGTGTTCAGTTTTGGGCCCCTCACTGCAAGAAACACATAGAGGTGCTAGACCGTGTCCAACGGCAACGAAGCTGGTGAAGAGGCTGGAGCACACACCTGGTGAGAAGCAGCTGAGGGAGTTGGGGTTATTTAGTCTAGAGAAGAGGAGGCTCAGGGCAGACCTTATCACTCTCTACAACTACCTGGAAGGAGGTTGTAGTGAGGTGAGGATCAGTCCCTTCTCCAATATAACTACAGATAGGACAAGAGGAAAGGGACTCAAGTTGCATCAGGGGATGTTCAGGTTGGATACTAGGAAAAATTTCTGCATGGAAAGAATGGTGAAGCACTGGAAGAGGCTGCCCAGGGAAGTGATGGAGACACTGTCCCTGGCAGCATTCGAGAAATGTGCAGATAAGGCGCTGAGGGTCACGGTTTAGCAGCCATGGTGTTGAAGGGCTTATGGCTGGGCTCGATCATCTTGATGGTCTTTTCCATCCATGATGATTCTACAATTCTACGGCAGAAAGCAGGGTGTCACCTCACAACCTTATGTGGGGGAGCCACAGAGCCAATGTGTCCTTAACACCACCACTCGCCTCCTGGATCCAGAAGGCAGAGGCAGCCAAGGCTGGGCACAGAGAAAACCCCAGACAGGCACACGGGTGGACAGAGACCTCTGGGGAGGCCAGAGCCTGTGCACGCTACTGGCAACAGAGCCCACACACACCTGCTCCAAGGCACGTCCTGCACACACACACAGCCTGCAGCGAGCAATATGCTAAAAGGGGTACTTCCTCCTAATTATCTACAGAACCAGTAGTTTGGAATATATATTTTTAAATATACACTGACATTTACTTAAGTTAGCCTGATCCTCAACTGGTATAAAAATTATTTCTGCTCCAGTGTAGTCACTGTCACACCATGCTGATTTATACAAAGTAAGCGGGCATCAGCCTGTTCAAGCTTATTAAAAAGATGAAGTCTAATCTGTGGTTTGATCTTTGTGGCAATTTAACCTCAACGCTTGCTTAGTCACAGAATTAAAATCTGCATGTATACACACATAAAATCAGACCTGTGCTATTTTCTTCTTAAGAAAACTAATAATGGGCAGAAGAAAAATCCCATTTCAAGGCAGATGCCAGCCTACCAAACTCTCACACACAATTTGACCCAAGGCATAACAAGGCCACAGCATACCCCACCATTTTACTACAGCAGCAATGTGAATTTTATATGAAGCTGCATTACAAGATGCTAAGTTAGGTATTCAGTTAAATATTTTATGACTTAATACCACTAGAAGTGTCCAGAAGGTCTAGAGAGGCAACAGCAACCCTCTCTGTTAACAGCTTTGACATGAATGGTTACTATCTAATTCCCCTCTCTTGGCAAAAAAAAAAAAAAAAAAAAAAAAAAAAAAAACAAGGGTGTGGGAAAAAAAAAAGGAAAAATTTTTTTTTTTTTTTTTTTTTTTTTTTTGAAACATTACGACAGAAGTTTTGGAAGCAGCCATTATGCAACAATGGTCCTGGTGCTACCTATGCTTTCAGTCCCTGAACATTTTCTAAGCAAAAGAAATGGATCATGAAGAAAATTGCTATTTTAGCAATAGAAAAATGCTCTGCATTTTTTGACAGTGTCGTAAAAGTTCTCTCAGAGGTAACATGCCAAGCCAGATAAACTAAGGCCAGTTTAATGCGGCCAAGCCTTGTTCCGGTAACACAGCTAAGCTACAATTGTATTGGAAATCAAAAATCAGAATCAAATTTAATACAAGAACTTAAATGTCTGAGCTTTCAAAGCACCCTGAAGGTTACAGAGTATTTCAGATCCTCACAGGGGTTATCAAAGGAGCTGAGAGCTCAACCTGAAGTGTAGAATGGGACCGAACCTCCAGACATCCAAGCATAGCTCTAGTACTCGAGCAAGCAGGTCTAACCTGCCCACAAGCAAGGCCTTGTGGAGAGCCCCTCGAGTCCTTGCGTGCTGAGGTATCACCTCATTTGTCTGGCTTCCCCCTGTTCCCATTCTCATGCCGCCCTCCCTTTTAAAATGCACACCCATCATTCCAGCCTGGCCAAACCCATTCTCTCTCAGTAGGGCAAAGGCTCACAAAATGTGAAACAGTGCATTTCTCCTAAGTGAAGGAGAAATTTTGGCTTGAATGTGAGTTGTTAAAACCAGATACTTCAACTAGGTGTTGCCTTCTCAACTACAACCACAGGTTTCAGGGGTGGAGGAAGATAGAAGCAAGTCCCACTTATGTTATCCGCTGTCCTCTTTAAGCTATTTCCGTGCTGCAAGTTAAAAGCAAGCTTCCCTTAAGGGGAAAAAAAAAAAATCACAGTTGTACACTCTGTAAAAGATTTCATTTCACAACTTTCGTCTGTCTTTCATCCCTACACAATCTACCTACAGAGCAGCTTCTTCACTCCAGCTTCCACTCCATGTGGAACAAAGCCAGCCTTGTAAGTACCACAGGTCTGACACACACACACAGATCTGCACTAGTCACTGTCTGAATGACTCTCTCCAGACCCTTTGGGGAAATTAATTATTTAACAGCCATGCACAGGCTATATTTGTCTCACATTTGAAGGCTCCTCTTTCTCTTTTTCCCTGGGGAGTTTAGCAATACTTCTGTGTTTCAACAAGCCAATAGTTCCACGTGGCAGCAAGAGCAGTCAGTATGGATAACAGTCAAGCTGGCGTTGCCTCTTGCCCTTTGTCCTCCAGAAGTGTCCCCAAACGCCAGCATGCAATTCCTTGCTGAAGGCCTAAAAAAAGCATCAAAAGGAGAAGCAGGAATGACCTTCCAATTGTAAAATCAGAGTCCAGCGATATCAGTGCCTTTCACGGGAAAGTTCATCCCCTAGGTCTTTTCTACTTGCATTCATTTTTCCTGTCTCGAGAAAGTCATACCACAAAAGTGCCCATCTGCAACAGGCGCAGACAACCTTCCCACCTCTTTTTTGGTCTTTGCTCTCCGATTATGATTGTAGGATTTTTCTATAGCAATGGAAGTCACTAATGTGAGCTGGAAATGAAGGACAGAAGACTCCCACATCCTCACTCTGGCTCGTCACATGAAAGCCAGAGACAGCATCATCACTCCACCCAGCCTGGGCCAAAGTGCTCAGCAGCATTTTCAACATTCTCACACTGTTCAAAGGAACAAATTTCGAAACGAGGCAACAGAGTTACCTTAAATACCTCAATATCCTACATAAAGCAGGCAGCACTAGCAACCCGCTGCTCTTAGTGCAGGCCCAATTTCTATTTTTCAAACAATTACAAAGAACTTTTCAAAGGCTGACTCATGTGGTGTGCATCACCTAGCAGCCAGTGTCAGGTCCTGCTTCCCATCACCTCTAAGTCACTGTGTGGTGCCCCACTACGTCACAGCTTGGAGTGCCCCCAGCTTGGCCCGCTGCTCAGTTGCATTTCCAGGAGCAAAAAGGCCATTTAGCAGCAGTCATCTGCTCACCACATGCTAGAACTCTCAGACCTTCCATAATAAAGTCCACCTCTCAAGTGACTCATGGATTTCCCATTGCAACCTCTCAAATTCTCCTCTGAGAACTTCTGTGCTACTACCTGTTGCCAGACAATTAAGGACTGCATTTGCCATGGTATGAGAGCCATTCAAACAGGCAGGACTTCATATTCTGCGCTGTGACTTGGCTCACTAGAGCTCATGTTCCTGAGTTATACCATGCTAATAGAAGAACTTTCACACCAGTGTTCCTGACTTACCCCAGTTGAGGAATCTAGTAAGTTTTCCGATCAGATCTAAATCTTAACAAGAGGTGCTAGGAAGACTTTGATGTGAGAATGCCAGAAACCAAACAGAACATGCTCCATCAGCTATTGCTTGCCTGTGTGCAGTCAGTAGGCTTTTAATGTCATTCTTCAGATGAGGAATCTGAGGCAAAAAATGCAGAGCAGCAAATGATACGTAGAGTCCAGCAACAGCAGAACAATTTTCCATTATGCTCTTTTATTAAAAAGAATCACACTAAATGCCTCTCTGACTCTTAAACAGTCTTCAATAGAGCACATCAAAATTTTCTTTTACATCCATTTTTTCTAGAAAGCAACTCCTTTCTTCTCAAAAAGGAGGCAACACCCCAAACCTCTTCTAGGCTTAGTGAGGAACTCAGCTGAAGGTCACACAGAGATGCCATCAAACCCCACCTTCACGAGCAGAACAGCGCTAGGCTGACAGTGAGCACCCACAGCCTTGGCTCATCCTCTACCAGCCACTAGCAGTATCCGAACCACTGTGATAAATGGCTGACAAAAGGCTGGAAGTGGCATAAAAATTAAAGGAACTAGAACATTATTATTCAATATAGTAAGCTGCTGTCAGTAACAACAGGGAGGCATTTGCAGTGTTTTACTGCTCATTCATGGTGATTAATGTAATTCTGCTTACAGGGTCAGGGAAAAACCAGTTCAAGTTGCAATGAATGCAGAAAGCAAATGCATCATCTTGTTCTATGAGCAAATAATGGAAAGCCTGTGACAGTGACCACCTTTTTCAAAACTTAGGTAAAGAAGCAATTGCCTCAGTGGGGAACTGCAGATAACCAGTAGCACTGCTGTTACAAACTGGGTATAAAATAAAGCAGACAGACAGGTATTGAGGAATTACTAGTAGTTACCAGTATGTCTGGCCTTAATCAAAAGCCAGTCACAAATTACCTATATCCACATAACTGATGTATTCATATCACATTTATTAATGTACCAGATGATACCAAGAGAACATAAGGCCCTGGACTGCAGGCATGTCAGGGCAAAGGAGGAAGATTTGAAGCAAAAAAACGTCTAGTTGTCAGGAGATAATTCATAGTCCAAAACCAAGACACTCACATATCAAAGCAAAGCAAAATAAAGTTTTAGTTTTCTGGAGATCTATCTGGATCCTTTGGAAGACTTCAGAAGGGAGATGAACCATAACAGCAAATAGGATTTACCAAGAGGAAACTGTGCTGTATGTTTGTGCACACACAGGACCAAGGGGCAACAGTCTAAATCTCTAGGTGGGATAAGAAGTGTTCTAAAAAAGTCATCCACTAGAAAAGCCATAGCAAAGGGCTTTCTGTGGAAAAACTTTTTTTGATAGAGGTTTCTCAGAAATTTCTCTCCACGACTTGCAACCTGAAGCGTGAAGCACGCACAAGGACAGAAGACCTTGCTGTTCCTCCTGACTAGGTAGCAGCCAAGTCAGCTAAGCAAGCAAGATATCTTTCTTATGTGACCTTGCATCGCTTTCCTTCTTTTCTGTACGTCCTTTTATCTCTCAGATTTATGAGTCTGTTGTCTACTCTAGATGTCAGAAGTCAGCCTATATTTGCATTTCATCTTAATCTCACCTCAGTTAAGCTTGATTCAGCTTGATAGTAAGCTTGATAGTAACCAGGCAATCCTCTCTCACAGCATGGCAAGTCCAGGACACACTATGAAGGTCCCTACCTCCCCAGAACACCCTTTACTAGGAGACTGGTTGCCCTTTTCAGCTCACAGGCCACACAGAGAACAGGAGCATACAAAGGAGGCAGAAACTTCTCTCATTTTTTAACAACTTGGACGACTCTTCAGCAGAGAGTAGGATACTGGGCACATGTCCTCATAACACAAGAGTACATTCAGCAGTAAAAAGGAAGCCTTTCTCGAACATCTTCGCAAACAAAAATGGCATGATGTCTTCACTGCCCCTAAAACAGATCCTGACTAACTTTATGAATGCCACTGTACAGACTGATATTAAAAGGAAGCTCCTGACTCTTCAATTTTATCGTGTATAAACTTACTGGCATGTTTTATTTACCAATACACATGCTTTCAGAAGATCTACAATTCAGTGAATTCTTTGCAAAACTTCTGACTACTAGCATGTTTTAGACACACAGGAAATAATCCCTGAACATTATAAAACCTATATACACTGCTTAAACCTATAAACGCTGCTTAAAATAAACACAGTTTTTCCCTCATATTAGTAGAACTATTAAAAAAATTAATGGGCAGTCTAGTTGTAGGAGTTAATAATACACTGCTATAGAGTTCAAAACTTCATAACTTCTCATATAGCATTTTAATCAGAGAAAAACCCTCCTGCTGCCCCTAATATGATGGCCTCACTAAATCAGGTAACACTGTTTCATTCCACTGTCCTTGCTAGTAATAAAAAGTGAAATCACTCCCTATCACTTTGCTCATTTGTCACTAGATCATTTTTATGACACAGTGCTAAGTATGCTACTAGATTATTTATAGGAAGGGTATGCAAAGTGAGTTAAAGAGTTAGACATTACCATCTGATGGTATATATATAGGCTCTTCTCTGCCGCAAGTATATTTTATATGAAAGAGTCTGGCATATACAATATAGCCTGGAAAAATGGGATTTTTTTTTCAGAAGGAAAATCTACACTATTAAATACAGCTCAATGATCAACATAGATGTCCCAGACTTACGAGAAGAAAACCCCTCACACACACACACACAGACACACACAAAATTGACATATAAAGCTGTATTTCAGATTTTCAGGAAATGTGAGATGAAACCCAAGGCTATGCTACAGACAAAAGAGTGGAGAACAGTTTATTCAGAAATACACAGATAGTCCAAGTGCTGCGAGAGAACAAGATAACCACGTATCTCAGTTCACTCCGCAAAAAAATAAAAATAAAAAAACCCTATTGTCTGGGTAGGTACTTGGGCAACTTGCTTAGTAAAATTTCTGTGCTGCTGTAACTCTGCTGCCCTCAGAAACAAAGCATATTCAGATTAAAACTAACACAGGCACTTGCATGTGTGCAGGCTTGTACGCTGTATCTCTACAGTGTTCCCGCAGAGTGGCTTGATGGAAGACAAGGAAGGTTAAGCTAATAGACTAGCACTTATAAATCAATGTTTTCCCTTTGCATGACTATCAAACCTGATGCAAGATTTGCACGGTTTTTCCTAAGCCTCAAGCAGATAAATGTGCTGTGTGGCAGCAAGATAGCAAAGGTTCATCTGGACAAGCAGCAGCACTTGAGGGAAAGTCACCCCAAACATAGCGTTGCAATCAGGCTAAGCAGCACAGTCCAAAGGGCCCTACTAAAGTTCTTTGCTGCATCTGTGTTGACAAACATAGCTCACTTTGCACCATAGATAAAACACTGTAGGATGATATTAAAGACATTGT
This sequence comes from Crypturellus undulatus, assembly GCA_013389825.1. NCBI lineage: Eukaryota > Metazoa > Chordata > Aves > Tinamiformes > Tinamidae > Crypturellus > Crypturellus undulatus. Next base: position 42,939 of record VWPW01018654.1, read on the forward strand.
AATTTACTCTGAACAGCAGCAAGCTTTACAAGAAGGTATCTTAACGTGCATGCTGTTATTTCAAGGATATTTACTGGCTAAGTTTTGTCTTAGATACACACACACACATTTATTCCTTAATTCACCTACTTTCATTAATGACATTAATTCTTTTTTATCTCTCCAAGACAAGCAGGAAGTTAGGTATGCACAGGGAGCAGACTAAAGAGCCTGCTCCTTCTGCCCTGTAACATGGTGGTTAATGGGACGTGCAGAAAGAAGACAGCTCTGCATGCCAAGGGCCCTCTGATTTCCCACCCCAATCCTGCCTGCTTCCTCTGTGGTGCTGGAGGAGACGATTTTCTTCTCTGTGCCACAGCACACCCTTGACACCTAAAGCAAAGCCAAGGAAAGACGAGGACTCCCCTGAACTGCATGGGCAGTTGGCTGCATGCAGGGATCTGAACGAATCTAGAGGCCCCCAACGCTACCACACAGCCTATTTGGACCTGCAGCTCTTCCCACTGCAAAGCCTACAGTGTATGTGGAAGGAATTTACTGTCTCATAACAGCCGTCTAGGATGACAAATCTGAGGCAGTTCTCAGTTTCCTCTGCTTTTGTTTCCTGAAAGCTCTGTCTTGAGAAGAATCAGTTTCCATCTTGATTTTGCTGCACTCAATGAGAAGCTATCAGAGTCGTCTCTTTCCATGCAAAGAAGGACCTTCCCCTCAGACTTACTTACAAACTGCAATGTACATCGTGTAACTTTACCCACAGGTGTAATAGCACGCCTTTCATAAAGCAAGAATAGGTATTAGTACTGCCATAAATTGTTTATAAAGGCAGATTAGAAGCTAAACAATAGCTTTTAAGGTGCCTGTGCATCTGCCCACCCAACTGTGTGGCTGTCAGCTCAGGGCACAGTCAAGGCCTGTTTGCAACTTGCCCCAGGAGCCCAGAGGGGAGCTCAGCACAAGGCAGAGCTAACCAGTCCCTGGCACATGAGAGGAAAGGGGATACCGACCACGGCGCCACACGGCCAAGGGCCCACATGAAAACAGGAAGCATTATGAGAGAAGCCATTTGCCTAATACATGCCCTATTATTGTATCTCAACACATGGCAGAGCTATGTCCCCAAAGCAAGCAGGAGCCCAGTGCAAGCTGCTCACCACCAAGGCGGCGCTGCACCAGCCTACCTAGTTTTCGAGCACAGGCTGGTTCAGGAAACACATATCACTCCCCCACTGCCACAGCAAGCTGCAAAGTTCCGTGCGCAAGCGCAGGAGAACAACCTTCTGCCTCTCCATGCTCGGCCAGCTTTATAAGCCGGTGCGCAAGAGCCATCCATCGTGGTGCTCTGCTGTCCTCAGGTTACAAGAACGTAGATATTTTTTCACCTCTCCCATGTTCTGCTGCAGAGAGCACCCACAGGAACCTTGGGGTACTCCACACTAAGCGCTTCTTCCTTCCTGGCCATACGTATTGGCTTCTCAGTCTTGTGAAGACACTGAGTGTAAGGTGTCCCTAAGCTGTTATTTAAAACCAAAAACTATATTGACCACCCAATCTATGTTCTACTGTCATCCTCCCAGCATGCCTATTTTTAATGTTTGTTATGGTTAGCACATGCTATTTAGGTTTGCAAAGTGTCATTTCCTTATCAGAACCACCCCATGAAGTTCAGTCCGAAGCAGGAGTTATCAGGATTGTCACTTTTAGAAAGGGGGATTCACAGAGTTGAAGCGAGTCAGTGAACATGCACTGAGAACCAGATAATACTAGCTGAAAATTCTTAGTCCAAATGCATTTTTTAAAAAACTTGAAACACAAGAGCCATACTTGTCAGAGGGCAAGTAACCCTTATGAATCTCTTAGCTCATTTCAACAGCATCACAGAGCAACAAAAAAGCAAGCTTCCCTCTACCGCTCTTCTCGAGTTGAACGTCCACTCCCTGCAACTCACCATCTGCATTAAAGGCTGAAACATGCATAGGAAGGGTGACCAGAGCTAATCATCACCCTGTAGATATTCACGAAATGGGATAACGACATCAAAATAGAAAGAGTTTATTTGTAGAAAACAAGAAAAGTATCTCCGAGCTATAAAATAATGCAAGCTGCAACCTAACAGCAAACAGCTCCTTTTGGAGCAAGGGATCCAAACTGAACTAGGGCTCCAGCCTGCAATTAAGGATTTCTTCAAGTCAAATTTGATAGAAAGCCATGTCAAAAAAATGGCTACTTATATTTCGTCCTCGGAAAACACTGTCAACAGAAAGGTTTAGTACATAGTGAAATGGTACAGTACAGATGCCAAACTCTCCCTGTCTGACCAGATCAGTTATGAATCACAGACTGAGGACAGACAACAGCTCCTGTACTCTGACTGTTGAAGGTAAGCTGTATGTGCAGTTACACCCATTACTTTTCCTTACAATCAAGTTGCTGCTCTAGTCAATCCCTTCTACTGTAAATTCCCTCTGAAAAACAGGTTTTTGCCTCTTCCATAACTTGTGCTGATGCACAGAATTTCAAAGTCTATACTGTCAACCTGTTAGGTTGTCAGCAGCAATGGTGTGCATCTCCCAGTAAAGCACTTACTGTACTCACACAGCTACACATGATCAGGTTCTAAACCACAGCTATTCCCTGGGGCCACTTTGTAGCGTGAAAGCCATCACTGGAGCTCGCTTGACCTGATCAAGTGGCAGACAAGTGAACCCAACTCAAGCCAAACTACAGCAAGGAGGACAAGTTATTAACTACAACGACAACTTGGCTTCCTATAGTCACTACAACCGCAGACACTGCACAAGGACAATGATAATATTACAGTCCTACGTTAGAAAGTAGATCAGAGGAAAAGGGAGGAGGAACCACCATTACTACTTGAAATTCAAAAACCTTTCCCAGAGCAGCATAGGGTCAGAGATTAAATGTTCTTCCCTGATTTTGTGAAATCACTTATCTCCACCTTTGACATCCAAGTGAAACAGTGAACTTGCAAGATCTGAAAGCAGTTGCTGCTTTCCTTCTACTCTTTGGTTAAACTCTGCCTGTTTTATTTCAGCTGCTCCAGTGATTATGCTGTGACAGCCACTCAAAGCAACACGATGCTTATAACCATTTCAAAGCACATGCCTCTTCATTTTCTCCAAGGCTAAACTTCATGATCTCAAGCTAAAGGAAGAGCTTCTGTGACTTCCAACAGACCTACAAACAGATCCAGCTTAAGCTATTTATTAGTCAGAATACTGATGCCCCAAAAAGGCATCACCTTGCATGTACACATTATAAAAACATATCAATGGCCTAACTTGTCAACTGTAGTTCTTCCAAATACTCTTTAAAACTAAATACCATTTTTCCCTTTTGAAATATCAAGCATGTAAGGGTGACTCATATCATATACAAGCTTGTAGATATTTGCTGTAAAACTGGAAAAAAAAAATAAAAATTGTTTTAACCTAGAGCTAGTTTGTTCTGAGCATGATTAGGCAAAAATCTCACAGCACAACCTTTTCCATTGGAGTCAACACTGGAGATTAGAGCATCAACCCTGAATAAAGCATGCTCTGCCCAGCCACAGGCAAGCTAAACAAGCAGTATTACCCACCCCTACCCTGGGAACTGCACTAGCCAGCCCCTGGCATAGACAAGACTAGCTTGAGGGCAGCTTGAAACGCTCAGTCTAGAAATGCTGAAGTGCTTGATTACCACTAGATAAATCAGTGAGGAAATTGCAATCAGGGTGGTTTGGAAAATAGAAGCAGACTAATATTACCAAGGAAATTACAAATGCTTTGATAATCTAGTGTTGATAGGTATAGAATCTACCAATCTTCTCCTAACTGACAAGAAACCAATTTAGGTCCCATTAATCCCACTGGAATTCTGTGTAGTCAAGTATCAATGAACTGCCACATCTTCCATCAGTTACAAAGATCTGGTCTTTCTATAGGTAACGTCCTGATGCTCCTCTATCTCCCAGGGAATCAGACTAACTGAAACTCCTTCTTGCAATGTTTACTGCATGCCGTATTCTGTACTACAGATGCATCTGCTATATGCAGATACTACATCCATAAAGATGCAATTTAAAGTCTGAAATGCCTAGTCAAAAAATAACAGTTTACAATTGGTTTGAGAAAGTAGCACACTGAATCAAAGTTTTTTTTTCCATTTTTACTATTGTTATTTCCTAGCCCCAATCAGTAGTCAGACGCAGAACACTAACCAACATCAAAACCAAAATCATGCATGATAAAAACATTATCAAAGTTATTCCAAGTGACTTGTTAACATTATAAGCTTACGGATACTGCACCTGAACATGTTAATAATTCTTTAGTCAGTATTTTTCGCTTGGCTAAATGTAACATGATGAACAGCCAAAAGAGAGGCAGGCTTTTTTCATCACCCTACATCAAGCAAACATCCCAGTATGAAAGAACAACGAATTTCAGAACAGCACATTTCAGCAACACGTACATGTCTTTGCACACACGCAAGTACTGTAGGAAGTAGCAGTGATCTTCATATAAACTAATTTCAAACCCATGTCAGAACTTTTCTGACAACTCCCTCCACACAAAAACTAGCTTTAAAAATAAACGAAAATGGAAAAAAAAATAAATAAAAAAGAAAGAAAAAGAAATCTTACGGCTTGAAATGCAGTAAGCCAGCCTGCAGTTGATCCTCCTGAACAGCTGCTTGTTGATTGGCCAAAGTATAAGTGTAAAGAGTTGAATGAAGTTAATGATCAGTCCTGACACTATAAATATATAGCAGATCAGAAGGTGGCAAATGAATTGAGACTTCAGAAAGCCAACGATGTCCATGATTTGCTGAGAAGGCAACGGGGTACCTTCAGATCCAAAATTCAGAAGACAACCTGCAAAACCAAATAGTATCAGCTGTTATAAAATGCATTTTTAGGAAGATTTTTTTAATACAGACTGTCTACTTTCCATTTAAATATCTGAATGAAATTTAACTCTTCAAGAGAGAGGTTTTATTCCAACATTTGCAAGACTAAGCAAGGAAAGAAAATCCCTTATTTCAAAAATCAATTTACGTTTGGCATTGAAAACAAATTTTCACTTTTTAATTATAATTCATCAAAACACATAGGCATTTTCCTCCATTCTGTGGATTACAATACTCCTCTGTCAAGTCTTAATAGGTAAAAGTACAAGAAAAAACACACCCATTTATATTTTGAGTTGAATGGTCTGTACTTCACAAGAACTACATACTCGTTTGAGATTCTGCACAACTTCACAAAGCTGAGCACGGCAACAACCTGGAGCGGGGCTGGGGGAACACAGTAATTTTTACTCCACTCAAGACCAATTTATTTACTTTCAAACACCTTTGCCAAAAGATTTGTTTTGCTTACTTACCCATACAAAAAGCCAATATACCATTTGCTGATTTAAGTTATATTTGCCTAATAATTATCAGATTTCTCTCCAAGCTTTTTTGCAAGGATAGAGTAGCAAGTTAGAAAGATCAGCTACAGCTGCACAGGAATAACAGGGATAAGAACAAAACCACTTTTTTCTTTCACTTCGTACTGAAAAAAAAAACCCAACACTCTTCTGGTTTAGCCCTTTGTCTTCAGTGAAGCCTTAAGCAAATTCTTTAAGAAAAAAGCAAACAGACAACAAAGCAAGCAAGCAAATCAAGACAAAACACCTTTAGCTCCATTCGTGGGTTCACTTTTCCACAGCATATCCCACCTCTGATCAAAAACCTTTAACTAAGGACATAGCAGTGTATACACTCTAGCAAGTGGAGAACTAATTTGAGACACATGAATATCTCCATTGCATTTAAATAGCATTCCTCAACACGCTTAGAGATATGCACAATTTAAAAGACTTCGGTGCAAGAGAAGTTCAGATGTTTTAAATACAAGAGTTTTATGTCAGAGGTTGTAGTTTCTTCTATGGGCTGACCCAGCTGTGCTTCCAAACCAAGGGGCAGCAGCAGTCCTTTAAATCTGCCTTTAATGGCTTGTTCCTTAGTTACGTTCAAGCACCGTTGGATTTGGGCTTGAGAACTAAAGCCTGACTACCACAACGCAAAGAGCTTATCCAGCCGCCCCATGCAGTTCTGACTCATGAGGCCAGAAAGGAAACCCCATGAGCTGCACTAACCCACGACTCAGCAGTTTTCCAAAACAACTTGTCTCAGAAACTTCCATGAGAATTTTACTTGATGAGCACCTGCACAGTTTGGGAAAGGACTGATCCAATCTTAGCAGTCGAAAGTCCAGAGGATGCTGCCTGACCAAAACCAAACTCCCCTTCACACCCACCGCCACTACTCGGAGTGCTAAGAGAAAACATGAACGCAACTCTCTGCAAACAAAACTAAAACATAGCGAGTTTAGTATCCTCAGGAGGTGGTGCTGCACTATTCCACTCCTAAGCTATTTCTCTTTCTATGCAGTAGGAGAATTTGCCCACAGAGAAAGTCCAGAGGTTTTGAGAAATTCCACTTAAAGAATTAACAAAATGGTAACTGTCATCCTCCCAAGGAATTCACTGATGGAAAAAAATCTTTATGTCTATACCTCTGCTTAATATGAGACCTTCTAATAAGAGGCTCCGAGCTTAGCCTGGTGTTCCCAAGCGTCTGATTTATAGCCACTGCAGAGTACGCTATCACAGCAAAGAACACGTGCAAGAATTGCTATAAAGTGATGAAGTTTTTCAGACAGGTACCCAACATAAGGAACAAAAGAAGAAAAAAGGTAATAAAAAAAAATCTGTATTCCTGGATGATTTATACCAAGTGTTTATGGCAATCCCAAGCCTATTCTTAGCAGATAAAATGTGCTCTTTGTGCATCACAGACCTTGTTCACTGTATCTTGCTGTACTATTCAGTGCCAAAGCAGGCATCAATCTGTAGCAAGGAATCTCACAACAGGTCCGTGTTCACCACAGTAACACCATTTATACTTGCTTGCAGCTTTTCTCAGCTTTAAGCAACCATCCTATTAAAGAAACACTGCCGAGGGTGGCACACAATTTATTAGCATGGGTTTGCCCAAAGGCATCTTTTTTATTGAAAGACAAGGAGAACGAGACATGCTGTCTAGTAGGAATCACGGTAATGAGTCATGTCACAGCCCTCCGTCTCGCTCTCCAGACGGAATCAAGCACTTTAAAAGTGTAAAAGGCAAAAACGAATTTCAGACAGGCTTACAGTAAAATACACAAGATATCACTTCCCGAATTCAGACTCTTTTACTTCACCAAGCAGCAGGGATTACATCGCCTATTTAAGGAATGGACAACAGATTGCAAGCAACCAGAGGCTTATAAGGGGATGGAAAAGAGTGCACCGTGCCTGAAACCCCAGTGATTAGGTTTATCCTACTGTCCTTGGTTAAACAGATTAAAAGCTTCTTGTGCTAGTCATCTTGTTTAATTGCATGTCATGGAATCACTCTAATCTAATTCCCAGAGATCAGTAAGGGACTGGCTCACAAAGCACCCATCACAAAACACTACAACTGCTGTAGTAAGCAGCTGATCCAAAATTTTTGAGAGGAGGAACTAACCCAAACATTAGTCCACCAATTCATTTTTTCCACTGTAACGGCAGTTACAGATTAAAATACTACATTTATGTGCAGCAGTGGGTATCTAAAACGAAACTTCAGAGGATTAACATAAGCATTGATGATACAACCCTGATAACACCTAATGCAATTATTACTGAATTTACAATTTGATGAAGCCACAGCGGAATGTTTGAAAGTAATTTCTTCCTCACTTTCATACCTCAGTCACGAGATTTTCAGTTCCGCAAAGCTTCCATGACATGTTTCAAAGGCAAACTAAATTGGGTTATGCAGTACCACAGAAACGCATCTAATTACTGACATATCTTGCTTGCAAAAGGAGTGAGATATTGCTTATAGGAACAAGGGCAACTGCTTATATTTGGCATCTCTGAAAAGTGGAAAGGCTACAGAGATTAACTTTCCTTTCTGATTAAATGTAAGTTATTTTCTCTGCTAGATTTGCAAACCACTGTGTAGAGGGTGCTTGCTAGGTGTGTGGTTTCTTATTCTTACGGTTTTGTTTTGTGTTTGTTTGTTTTTAATGTGACAATGTTGCAGGATTAGACAACAGTGACTGGACTGTTTCCACTACCCAAATCCCAAGAAACGCAGCTTGCTCTTGGCACTTTCTACCAGAAAGTAGAAATCTGTTTTCAAAAACCATTCTTGAGCTAACGAAAACAGTATAAAAGCACACTTCTCCGGAGTTTGGCAGAACTTTTTCCACTTGCTGTTTGTCTTACTAAAGTTCCTCATGGGTAATATCAACATAACACTGGTTTAAGTGATAGAAGGATCGGGTCTTTAATTCTTAATCCATGATGCTGTTTAATAAATTATACTGATTTTCTCACAGATAATGATGACTGAAAATTACAGCAACCTTTTGAAAACAAATGGAGCAATCAATGCATTTTCTCAGAAGCTATTAAGATTGGAGAACTGCCAAGAAACTCTCTTCTATCAAACACCCCTTAAAATGAATTAGGGGGGAAATAGCCAGAGCATCAAAAACAGGCAGGAACTTTCTTTGATAACTGTTTTCTTTGGTGTATAAAACAAAAGGCCCAAACCTCAACCACCTCTCTTGGGGAACAACTCAACAAACCCCTATTCCCGTGACTAAGATCCTGATGGCAGGATCAGATTCAAAAGCAGACTCCCTGGCTATCCACTTCATCCTTTTTCTTGACTCAATTTTACTCCTACTTAAACTACTCCAAAGGTTTCCTTTGGCTTACCAGGAGAACACAGAAAAAACAACATTACACCAGTGTTAAGCAGGAGCAAACAATTCTCGCCAGAGCCTGTTGCCAATTAACAACAGTAGTTAGTACTTTAAAGCCCATACAAGATTTGAGGCTATAGCTAGGGATCTCCCTAAACAGGACCTTTTCAAAAACAGTAAGAAGGCAGAGAAGAGACACCAAACCATTTATCACCTTGTTGAGGTTTACATAGTAAATAGTCCTTCTGGCATGCCAAGGACTGTGTAGTACCTGGCAACATCTGGACTGAGATAATAAGGTATCATACATACTAGAGGCAAGACAGCATTATAAGAGGTTATTTTCAGCAAAGCACATATTTCAAGTTTATGCAAATGTTTTGTTCATGTTTACTCTTTAACAGAGTGCTAATGTTGCTTAATATTTTGCTGAAAGCTACCAAGAGGCAAGCATACAAGGACAATGCCAACTTTTGTAACTTATTGTCTGAAGCAGCTTCTTGCACGCATCAGTTATGGAGACCAGGACAACAATAACGTGCTTAGGCCAGATTACAGCCCTTTCAGTATTGCCTTTGAGAGAATTTTGGTTACCATTTTAATAACAAAGAAAAAAAAAAAAAAATCACATTACATTTCATATCAGAGAGTTCATTTTAACAATGCTTCTAAATATAGGGTATAGATGCACAGCAACTCGCAGGAAGTCCTTGTGCTCTGTTCTTCCTGTTGGCGGGTGCCAAAGCACAAGCTCGGCCGTGTGAGCGCATGCACATCCCTTCCAGTGGAATATACACACGCATGCCCCCAAAACAAAACAAAACTACAAGTCTGAAGAATTAATTGTCCTTTTGCTTTGCACTTAATTAGAGTTTGGATCGCTTCCCACCCAAAGACATATACCAAATGCAAGGAGATCTGAAAAGTCTGAAGTCAGGGGAACATCTGAGCTTACCTTAAGTTTTTTCCCTAAAGTTATGGGAACATAGGAATCCTGAGAAGTCATGCAATCCTGAACTGCATATTTTATAGCACACTGAACTGCAATTAGAGGTTAGTCTTTTTGGCTATTTCAATAAAGGTGGAAAAAGAAATGTCATCTACCAGCAAGTTTTAAGATTATCACTTCTAAGATTACCACTGGATTTATTTACTTTCTTTTAGTCACAGAGATAATTAGCATAACAGAGAGCAAAAGGAAAAATAAAACAGAAAAGCTTTTGAAAATAACACTCCCACCCTTCCATCTCTTTTCTTCCTGCTATGCTCTAATGTTAGCACGAGCCAGCTAAGCAAGCTCTTCATTTCTGCGAGGATGTTAGTTCTGTGTCCATGCACACACACTATCTGCTGCATGTAAAACACAGAGCACAGGTGATGTTTGCTCTGACCCTCTCAGGGCTCATCCTCTTACCACATGGAAAGGAAAGCATCTATATGGCAAAGGAAGGGAAATGATAGCAGCCTGCAATTTGGGCAGTTGAGGGGAAGAGAGGAAAGGATGGAAGGCTGCTTCCCAACGGAAGAGGACTGGCTCAACCTAGCTCCTTCTTCTAGAAGCATCAAGTATTTGGGAAGAGAGAAGGGGCTGAACAAGGAAACCTTGGGGAAGGGGTTTCAGAACTCCAGAAGGAGCAGCCTTTAGGGACCACAGAGCTTCGTACTGAGAGCAGCTTTTATTTGATGAGGATAAATGCCTTCAAATCGAGCACTTTTGTTCCAAGCTCCTGCAGAGATCCTCAGACGATGTGACTCGGTGAAATATAGTGGATCTGTTAGGTGCAGAACACAAAGTTCACGAAGATACCAGTGAAAGGCAAGTTGCTTTTTTCCAGCAAGCCAAGAATTGCTCTCCAGCTGTTTCCTGCCTGAGTTTCTATCTTCTAATATATTCAAATTAGTATTTTTCTCCAAAGCACAATAAACTGCAATTTGCTTGGAGAAAACAAAACAAAGAGCTGCATTAAGATATTTATGACCTGAAGGATTGTGAGCATTTTTTACTTTCTATATGTCCATTAATCTAACCAGTTACTTGTACTGCCAAAAAGGGCAAGAAAAAAAATACAGGCTAAAACTAAGATCTGGTGGGAGGAACAAGGCTGAACGGCAAACTTACAAAAATATATATTGAGAATCTAAGCAGGATGTGGGCTAGACTGTCACACAGATATTGGTGATCCAGCTAGATCAACAGAAGTAACAGGGTTAATGACAACAAACACAGTCCAAAACAGAGATATCTATATCATGTACTCACAGTCAATTTAGCACTGATTTCACATCACCACAGACAATGTAAAGTTCCTAGTGAAAGGTAACTAAGACCACATATTCCTGTCAGCTGGCAGGAAAAACAGAACCCTCGGTACACTTTATTTTTAACCAATGCACTTCAGTGGGTGATCTGGCGTGCTGCAAGGATACGAGTGGCATGTTAAATAACTATATCTGCCTATGTGCTCCTGACTAAAGCTTCTCAAATCCATAATACAGGTGCTCTTGTATTTATGACAGACAAAACTGTGTACAGGACACACAGGTACTGTCTGAGCCAATTGCACACTTGAGGTAGAGACATGAGAGCCTCTTTAGTCGTGCCACTGGTCCTTAGTGCCCAGCCTGTACATCCTCAGAAGGCTCAGCATACAGTCCATGAGTTCAGGAACCGTCTATACTATCAAAGGGCAAAATACTTTCCCTACATCCAAAACAGCTTTAGGTGTGAAGCATTGAGGAGACCTGGGCCACAGAATTAGTTTGAAGCTTTAAATATTTAAAATTTCAATTGTTATCCATAATGAATTATATAGCTGAGGAGGGAGCGCCACAACCACTAAACAGAATTAACAGCACGAGCGACTCCACTCACGTAAGCAAGATGAAAACCTTTAGGGGTAGTATTGGAAAACAGTATGGATTTTTGATAATTATTCCTAATTTTTCCATGTCCTTTCACCTGACAAGTTCCAGCCACTTGCATTGGAAGAGCAAGCCTCACCAGATCTGCTTTGCATTGCCCACCCTGCACACCAGGAACTCCTAAAAATGGCCCTTATGTAACTCAGTACAGTCACATGGCAAACTGGCTGCAGAGCCAACTCCTGACCCAACCTGCCAACTCCTCAAGCTTACAGCCTTCAACACAAAGTGGTTACTTTTCAGCCTCCTTTATTTGCTTGCTTGCCCACACTCAAGTTTCCCTTGCAGCAGCTTCTGAGGGGCCAGGTACTTGGAACAAGGAGGAGAAGGGCACATCCTGCCAGCCTGTGATACCAACACTTCCACCACCAGATTCTGGGCCTGTGGGAAGCCACCTACTGCTATCAAAACAGTGGGGATCATTCACCATGGTGCCTCTCAGAGCCTGCTCAGGCTGCCTGTGGCCTCCCGAGCGCCGTGCTTGGCCTTGAGACCTGGCCTCCGCTGCCAGCTCTGGGTCACTGCTGCCCGGCTTCCCGGGGCCAGAGAAGCAGGGACAGCACTGACCTCTCCCGTGAGGGCATCGGAGAGCCGCCATCACAACATGCCCTTCACCTCATTACAAGTCCAAAGGAATCGTTAATTTTTTCAAGCTTTTACAACAATAGCTTTGAAGGGCTATCTCCTTCTGCTAGGCCTTCTTAATACTTTTAATTAATATGAAATAGAGCTCATTAGTATGCTTTATGAGTACTGATGAATGTTGAACAAAAGAAAAAAGAGATCATCTGAATAAGGCTTGTTTTTTTTTAACCTCCAAGTATTATATTAATTAGACTGTATGTTAGCATATGACCTTGAAGACAATGAATTACCTGAAATTATCCTCTGTGTAAATTACATACAAATAAATTAAAATAATAATGCGCACGCAAGATGTAGATCACTCCAAGACAGGAAAATACAAGAAATAAGTTATTTTCTATGAAGGAAGCATTAAAAACATAATGAATAAATATCAAACTGAAAGGTGAACACAGTAGGGAAGCTTTCAGACTTATTATTCAGAGAAAAGCAACTTCTGCCTTAGAGAGGTGACATGCAGCCCTTAGAAAAGCCTGTGCCTTACAGCCGAGATTTGCCTGGCACAGTTACAGAAAAGCGAGATCCTCCCTTCAGCAAAAGGCTGAGCTTCAGCCACTCACAAAGCAATTGAACAGTCAGGTGCCAGGTACGAATCCAAAGAAACAGCAGTAACTGATTTATCCCAAATCAGCTGCTATTATACTGTCCATCGTTTTTTCACTCACTTCAAAGACGTGTATTTAGGAATGACTTTCCTATATGATGAATTCAGAATGCCTCCCCCAGCTCCTCCACCCTAACTGATTTGAGGACTTCATAGAGACTTCAGAGAAAAAATGCCTATATCGCTGGCACTGAAGGTTTGTCAAGTCGAACAACAAAAAGAAGTTTTGAATTCAAAAGAAATCTTTTAATAAACTTCAGTGGTCCTCATTGGAAGGGACCATTTCCCAACTGGAAGACAAAAATAGTTAAATGTGATATAACTAATCAATGCACTTGCCTTCTCAGGACCTAAAGCCAGTGTTAGGTCAAAGTCATCAGACTCTTCCAGCAAAATCATTCAGAGGTACTTTGATCCAACAGCACCTGCCTAATTGGAAGGCAGATGTGCAAAGATATTTTGTTTTCTGAGCATACTGGTATGAGACCAGTAGGATTCTTATAAACTCTGCACTAAAGCACTTAAGCATCAGATACGTGAACACCTACTGGATTTCCTAGGACAATTTTGTGCATCTGCATCCTTCGGTGCCTAACACCTTTTAAGAGTTAGAAAAAAAAAAAAAAAAANCTTTTTAAGAGTTAGAAAAAAAAAAAAGTGCTTGTGTAGTTTGGCAAATGCAAGTTTAATCACCATATAAACACACCTGCAGAACCACAGAAGACACTAAAGCTAGCTAAAGTCTTGCTAATCCTTGCCAAATCACCTATGAATTGAAGGGGAAAAAATGTAAATGTTTCAAATGCAAATGGAGCCTACTGCACACGGAGAGCTTCTCGGTTGTCCAGAATACAAAATATCATCTGCAAAATGCAGATGTTTCCCAAAGGGCTTTGTTTCCCAAAGTCCTGAAAAACACTGTAATAAGAGGCAAACTACAATGTATGAAGGGATGACACGGACAAAGGGTGAGAAGCAGGGCATAGGCTGACTCCCAAACAGTAGGTCTCCTCTAAAAATGGAATGAATACCAGGTGCAACTTCGTAGCTGCTCATAGATATTTCTCTGATATTTTCATTCCTCATATTTTGCAACAGGTTTTAAGTCAGGTCTTCGCCTTTTTTCCTCTCAGGTGCAAAGACGTCATAATCTGACAAATTAATCTGTACAGGTAGATCTTCACATTCGGTTGGATTCTGCTGCAAAAGTGTGACCGAAATTTAACTTTCTTGATCAGATTAAAAGCAGATTTAGGATGTCAGCTATTTGTCAGATGTTGATAAGAAATCATGCATGCATGGGAGATCAGTTTGCTGCCCCTGCCTGCAGCTTCTAACTTCCTGGCAAGAAAAACCTCTCTCAGAAACCTCTATTTCTGATGACTACAAAGATGTTGTTTTCTGCAGCCTAGAACTGGTTATTTGCCTTCCCCTGTTCCTGCTCTTTATGCTACAGCAGGAATCCCAAGCAGGGCTGATTTCGGTGCTAAGCTCTTCATAACAGAGTATAAGTCAGACAGAGGGGCTGAAGGTAAAAGCAGAAGTGTAGAAGAGACTTAAGAGCAGCAGAACGGGAGACCACTAGCAAGACCACAAACCCAGCCAACTCTCAACTGGCTGGCTCACTATGTTTGTTACACTGCTCTGCCCGATTTCTAATACATGGGTTATGCTCTTTTTAAAGAAATCCACTAAGGCCACTATCTTTTTCTTGCATGATTCAACAGGGGTCTCCGCAGAATCTCAACCCAGGCCACAGCTCAGAGTTCTCCTCATTAATTTCCATATCCTCTTTCCTTGACCTCACCTTGACCCTACTACTTCTCTACTCTGAAGCACTGGAGGAGGAAGAGGGAAAAAGAAGTAAGAAAATGAGAAAATGAAATGAGTCAGCAGTTTCAGGGAAGCACAAGAGCATTAGTCAGAGCTGATGACAGCAGCCACCACACAGCACAGCTGTGAAGGAGCCCAGGACCACCAGACAGCAAACAGGTCAGTGGATGAACCTCCCCAGGTCCCTGAAACTGAATCGCTGGGGAAAGGCACCCCTCATCTGAGCATTTAGGAAAAATGCACTCCCAGGAGCTGAGTGCAGCTTCATTGCACTGAATGCAATGAAGCACTCCCCATACTGCCCTCTGGTCACATTTTTAACATTTCTCTATAGTTTCCCTATGCCCACTGCTAAGCCTAATGAAACAAACACCCAAGAAGACAGGTGCCCTGGCTCATATTAACTTCTTTATAATGAGAGAGGCCCATTGCTGCAGAAGCTGCTGCTGGTCAAGAACACGCGTGATAAATGCCTTGTGGCCCTCTTGTTCATCTGCTCCCTGACCAGAGGAAGGGAAATGCTAATGGCAGGAGTAGTAAAGTCACTAAACATTACTAGGGAAGTGTTCTTCCACATCAAGCAGCGGACACACAGCTTTCTAGAATTTTAAGTCAATTACAGCAAGTTTGCAAGGGCCACCGATATGCGTGTGCAACACGTGGGTTGAAGAGATTTCAAGGAGAATTCTTCTCAGACTTCATCTTCCAGCAATAAAATCAGGTTATATGACAGAAAGCAATAAACCACCTCTTTTCAACAACAGAGGCACAGGATATCATCCATCACCTGCAAGAGAGCCCATCTCTTGCAGAGAAGCTCCTCCTTCTCAGCACATGAAGGCTGCTGAACTGTAAACAGTGCCCAGCCATCGCTCCAGGGGAGCGCGGCTCTCCAGAGACAAGGCAAACACTGCTTCAGTGCCCCAGGTTTGGGGCTGAATGGAGCAGGACTTACTAGGAGAAAGCAGCGCTCCCCATCAGAACAGGAGTGGAGAAAGGCAGCTGGTTCCCAGGCTGCAGGGCGCCGTATTCCTGCTTGGTGACTTGGGGCAGGCACTGAGCTCTGCGTAGCTCTTCCTTTTCTAAACCAGCGCTCCAGCTGCTTGTGAAACACCTGCTGAAACACATTTATTTAAGAGCTTAGCAACAGCACAGCCAAACTTTGCTGAGCAGGAAGCTTCACTCGTCAGCTGCTTAGAGCACCTCTCTGTTCATCGCAGGCTCTGTGGTGTATCCTTCCACCTGAGTCTTGGCCCTCTGTCTTCTATGCAGTACTGTTACAATTTCCTCTTTGGTACAGCTTATTTGGGCCTTGTTGGGCAGACTATTAAGAAGAAAAAGCAGAGCCCTGGCTATTACTAATGAAAACTCAAAAAAATGACTCAAATGCAGCCACATTTCAAAGTTTTGCTGAAAGCATTATGAAAACAAAATACATCATTAAATCAGAGAACGCCAAGGAGACGGAGAAAGTTACTGGGCAGGAAGTGAGAGTGAGAAGTTTACAGCACAGCAACTAACCTTGCAACCCACGCAGTGAGTCTTCGCACAAAGGTAGTGCTGGCATATTGTGAGCAGCGCGCTGTGAGCTCACGTTCACAGAAGCCGGTGAACAGCTAGCACGCCACACACCAGACGCCACGTTGTCCTGCAACAGTTTCCCTATGCTGCTGCCGCACCAGCTGCTGAATCTTTTGCAGCTCCCTCCCTCCTTGAGGTAATAATCAATATAAGAGGAGGCTACAGTCACCTGATATAACTTCCTGGGCCGCATGCGCTGCTGTTTTTAAAGATAAACTTGTGGGATTTTTTTTTTTGGAGCTTCTCACATCCTTCTACCTCTTGCAATAGATTTTCAGCTCTCACGCAGCTGCAAGGCTGCTCTCCCATACACGTACCTGCGCGAGGCACGTTCTTAGAGGTACGTACGTGGTATGGAAACACCCGGAGCTCTCAGAAAAGCACTACCGAGAGATAAGGACCAGAAGTGACACGTGACATTGCTCAGCCAGCAACAGACCCTTCTTTTTGCTATGCTTTTAGCTATAAAAGCGAGCATGCACTTGTTGAAAGAAAGGACTATTTCTTATCTAAGCAATGCCCCAGAGTTTGCCCTGCACCAAATGATATCAGCCAAAACGCCCTAAGTCGGTTTACGCCTGTCACTTAACGTGGCTCAAAGGCCTTTAGGAAGCGACAGGTCAAGCAGAGGGGCGAAGGGAGAGGCGAAGCGCCCACAAGTCGCGAGCAGGTGCCCAAAGCAGCCGCCTCCCTCCCCGCCTGCCCCCCGCGCCCCACGCCCGGGCGCGGTGACCGGGACGAGCCGTGCGGGCCCGCCGCGCCACGCGCTCCCCACGCAGCGCGCGCTGCGAAAACGCGCCTGCTAACGGACCATCGCGAACGGCTGTTTCCACGGCAACCCCGCCCGCCCCC